>JALHCC010000310.1:0-58060 GCA_024340765.1 Tolypocladium cylindrosporum | reverse complement strand
ATTGATTTAGGATGTTATGGTTGTGTCTAGAAGGGTTGAGCTCTGCCAAAGTGGTGAAGGTGGCCCACTCGGTGTGATGGCCCACTCGCTATGCACCTACGTTAGATAATCGGCCACGTCGCCAGTATTACCTGTCCCTCAATATGAGCGGCTGCGGGTGCGCCCGTCACCAGCCGCCTCTGCCCGTCGAGAAATGAGCGAGAACAAACCGCGGCCCAAGGCACCTATTTGAGTCCCTGCAAGTCCTGCCAACTCATCGTGAACTACGAATACTCCCTACTGCGTCCATCCCTCGGCGCAACGTCGGCCAGCCATGACATCGGTCAGGAAAATGGCCAGCGAGGCCATCTCTGAGGTCACCGTGCCGGACTCGACCCTCACTCCCGACCAGACCGCTAGCCCAGGAACGGCGACGCCAGTGGCCGGGGCCTCGTCAACAGACATCACCATTGAATTTGCTCCGGCCTCGGCGGCCGACGACTCCGAGCTGATTTCGACCATTGCTGCGCTTGTCAACAAGGTGTACGCCGACGCTGAGCATGGCATCTTCCACGCCGGATACCAACGAACCACTCCGGCCGAAATCGCCGGCTTCATCAAACAGGGCCGTCTGGCTCTTGCATACCTTGACGTTGACGCGAGCCCCTCGAGGGATTCTCCAGTAACAGGCTCATGGCCCGGACAGCGACATGTGATCGGGTGTGTGCACGTCAAGCAGCTGTCCCCTTCGCTCGGCGACTTCGGCATGCTGGCGCTGGACGCGAAGCATCGCGGCGGCGGGCTGGGTCGCGAGCTAGTGCTGTTCGCCGAGCACCACTGCCGCAAGAAGGGCTGCACCACGATGCAGCTCGAGCTGCTGGTGCCGACGGCGTTTGAGCACGCCGTCAAGACGAGGATGCAGGCGTGGTATCTCCGGATGGGCTATCGGATCGTGAAGCTGGGCAGCTTCCAAGAGGAGTACCCGGCGCTAGCACCGCTGTTGACCGGCCCGATGGACTATAAGATATTCGAAAAGAAAATCGCATAAAGTGCGTAGTGGTAGCCACGATGATAGTTGGTGGCAGAATTTACATGTAGGCTACAGGTGCGTGTTGGACCGGAGCTTGCGGCGTTATGAGACATGTTGTTCCTGAGCGCCAGTTTGCCCCGATTGGACCGCTGGGGTGGTTGCTGCCATCTAGATCCAACGTAGTCCGTACTCCGTACGGAAGCAGGCAGACATCAATGCACTGTCATGGTGACAGTGAGCTGTGCAGCCATCACGGTGGCACTTCAGCAGCCAGAGGACCAGCGACGAGACCAAATGTATCCATGCGTACTTTGTAGTCAGCTTGGCTTGCATCACGCATGATGTGTTGTTGCCGGTGGGCGGTCGAGGCCAAAGAGGGAAATTGGTCCGCGAGCGTGGAAACGGCCATGGTGAGCGGCCACGAGGTGGGATGCCGCGGCTGGGACAGGAACGCTGACGGTTGAAGACACAGCTGGAGCTGCCATCCGCGGATGTGTGCTCGGAGTGCTGGCAAGGAGTCCGTGGAAGGCGGGAAGAAGGCAACAAGATCAGTCAGGCTGCGGGCGGTGATTGGCTGTGCCATGGGTTGAGCTTCAGCTGTCGGTGTTCCCGCTCCCCTTTCCCACCGGAGCGCACCAGGGATGCATGCGGTGTCTCGTACCAGTGGCTTGCTGGCGGCTCGAAACCTTCTGGTGGAAGAGGCAAGCGTTCTTAGCGGTATTCACATGCGCTGTGCATGCCACGGCCGTGTGTCAGTCGTCGTCTGGCCGCATCATGGATGATTGCAAATGCAATGCAGCGCGGTGTCGGCGACTGGAGCCTCTGGAGTCCGGGAGCCCGGCAGCACCGACGAGGTGCCATCGCTGCAGAACGATGAAGACGACGGCCATGATGTGACGTGACGTGTCGTGTCGCCCGGGCCGGTCAAGGCGCCGCCAAGCCGAGCGCATCGGTCGAATTTTCCCCTCGAGGCCCCATCGTCATCGTCCATGCGCCGCAAGCTCTGCTGCAGCCTCGTGGGGGAGCAGAAGTTCAGAACCGGCGCTCCGAAGCGGCTTCGCCTCGCGCCGCTGCAGGGCCCCGGCGGAAAAACGCAGCGCGGCGCGCGCGACGGTGGAGAGGAGGAGCGGGGTGTGGCTGCGCACCGCCACGAGCGGCGCACTCGGAGTGTCCGTCGACCATCCCTGTCAACCTGAACGGCAGAGCGCGAGACGACGACGCCAGAGCGACAGGCACCGCTATTTTGCATGCTCCCGTCGCTTTGGCCAGGGCCGCACGTCGTCGCCAGGCCCGCCGTCGGGAGAGGCATGACGCCCCGTCCGTGGAGCCGTGTGGCTCAGAGACAAACGATCGGATAGCCGTGCAGCATCGTACATGCCGTGCGGATGCTGGTCGAGCGCACGAGCAGCCATCGCGTCCAGCTTCGCGACGGAGGCGCAATGCCGCCGCAGAGACGACGATAAAAATAAGTTTTGGCATGGCCACGGACCTCATGTCGTCGGCTTCGATACCCAGCAGCCAGGGCACGCGGTACCTGCGCAAGTCGCGTCGAGAGGCTGCGGAGGGGGTGCGGCTAGGTGCCTGGCTACGGGCTACTACGGAGGCACCCGCGAGCTGGCCCTGGGGCCTGGTGCAATGGCATGTCTCGGTCGGGATCTGACAGCTCGACTACCAGAGCAGCGGGTGGTGGACGGGCCGCTGGATGCCATTGCTGCCCCGGGTTTCGAGACTGTGTGCCCGTGTCTGTCGCATCCGCCGGCATCCTCCGTGCGGTGCGGAACAGATATCGCGGGGACAGGGACGTTTGCCGGGGCAGTCTCGTGCCTGAACACACGCAAAAGGAACATGGCGCCGCCTCTGCTCGTCTCGGCCGACCTTGAAAGACAAATGCCACAAGGCCCGACTGGCTGGATCCCTGGCGCGCGCCTCTTCCATTTCTGTCTCGGTCGTCGTCCAACCCCTGCCCCAGCGTGTCGCCTGGCACTGGGACCGGCCTTTATTAGCGCTCGGCTCACACGCCCCGCCCGTGCCAGCCTTCGTCATTCGCGCCAGCCTTGCTCGTACCTTGGGCAAGTTCCCCTCCACTGCCAGTCTCCAACTCGTGTACTCGTACTCCGTACCTAGGCGCTAGGCCGTCAAGTCTCCTCTCCCGTCGCCCGCCAAAATCGCAGCGTCATCACACGCTCTCTCCTCCGTCCGTACATGCAGTACATACATGCATGCTCGCACATACGGACATTCCTCGTGCATACCTCGTGCATCGTCCTCCCCAATCCTCCCCTCTAGGCTCGGCGATACCCGTACACCCTCTGCCTCGCACGCCAGGTTCTGCCGCCGACAACTGGGCCGCCCCGGCTGACCGCCCTTCGCGTGGCATCCCGACACCTAATAAGGCTGGGCTGGTTGCTGCTCAGGTCCACGGTCCTCACTGCTCAGGTCCACTGTCACTGTCCACTATCCACGGCACCTGCGTCTGCCACCGCGCGCTAAAGCATTCGGCTCGAACTCTCCTCGTCCCCGTCCGTCTTCCTCCTCCAGCCCTCCAATCGCTTCCTCGTCGACCTCGAGCCTGTCCGCAGCCCGCCCTGCCCTCTCCATCTTATAGGCCTCCCGTCCGATATATCCTATAAAGATCCTTTCGCGCCGTCTCTTGCCTCCAGGCCGAGTCAGGCCAAGCGTGCCTCGGTTCCCCGGACACCTTCACCCACTCAGCGTGTACGACTACATCTTCATCGCTACAGCGCGCCCCCTCGTTCGCCATACTCCCGCATCTCGACGGCGCCTCTTCGACCGAGTCAATATCAGTCTCGCCACCCATCGGCCCCGAGTCCCGATATGTCGGCGTATCCCAGCTACGGCGGCGGCGGCGGCGGCAACGGCGGCTACGCTCCCCCGCAGCAGCAGTATCAGGCCAACTACTACCAGTGAGACTCTCGTCGAACAGCCGCTCCCGTCGTTACCCATAGACATATCCAGATCTAACCTAGCATTCCTGCAGGCCGCCTCCGCAACAAAGCTACAACGGCTACCCGCAGCAAGGACATCCTTCCCCCCAACCCGCATATGGCTATCACCAGCCGCCACCTCAGCAGTATGCGTACCAGGTACGACTGACTTGCCCCGTGGCATACCGCCGAGGGCTCTGATAACTGTTGTGCGCGTCGCTCACTCGTCGGCAGCAGCAACAACACACGCCTACTCCTCAGCAGCAGTACGGCGGCCCCAGTCCCTACAGCCATCCGGCCCCTCAGCCTAGCTACAACTCGCGGCTGAGTCCTGGTATGGATGCGCCATGGAGAACGGTTCCTTCTGCGCGTCCTCTGTGCTAACTGCGCCCACAGGCATGCCGCCGCCGCAACAGGGCTCCTATCCCCAGGGACGGCCGAGCGGTCCGCAAGCTCCCCCGGCGGGTCCCCAGCAGTTTGGGCACGGCGCCCCCCAAGGCTATGCTTTCCGATACTCCAATTGCTCCGGTCGCAGGAAAGCACTGCTGATCGGCATCAACTACTTTGGTCAACGCGGTCAGCTCCGAGGGTGCATCAACGACGTGCGGAACATGACGGCATATCTTGCGGAGAATTTTGGTTACAAGAGGGAGGATATGGTCATCCTGACAGATGACCAGCAGAACCCCATGAGCCAGCCCACAAAGCAGAACATTTTACGTGCTATGCACTGGCTAGTCAAGGACGCCCGACCAAACGACTCTCTCTTCTTCCACTACTCTGGTACGGATGCCCAACGTAGTCCCTCCACCGCACGCGCTTTGCTTCTAACAGGTACTTGCCAGGCCACGGCGGGCAAACAAAGGATCTCGACGGGGACGAGCCCGATGGGTACGACGAGGTTATTTACCCGGTTGATTTTCGACAGACCGGCCACATTACCGACGACGAGATGCACAGGATCATGGTTCGGCCCCTACAGGGCGGCGTGAGACTGACGGCCATTTTCGACTCATGCCATTCTGGCACTGCCCTCGATCTTCCTTATATCTACTCGACTCAAGGCATCCTCAAGGAACCGAACCTCGCCAAGGAGGCTGGCCAAGGGCTGCTCGGCGTCATTTCTTCGTACAGCCAGGGCGACCTTGGCGGTGTCGCCAACAACATCATGAGCTTCTTCAAGAAGGCCACGAGCGGCGAAGAGGCTCACAGCCGCGCCCTCGCCACCAAGACGTCCCCCGCAGACGTCATCATGCTGTCCGGCAGCAAAGACGACCAGACATCGTGGGTCTACCCGTCCCTCTATTACCCCTTTCACCCTTTACAACAGCACGACCCCTCGCAGCAAGTCCCAATGTTCCCCATGTGGTTATGAGCGTCGTGTCTTTGATTATTGCCCGGTGGATCTTCCGAGCGATGAGGAGGATATGGTATGGAATTGTCAGGAGAGAGTGGCAGGACTCTTTACAGGACACACACATCGGCGCAAGGCGTTTGATGTCGACGTGTGTCCGTGCGCTGGCTACACAATGGCGCGGCATGGATGGCCGCATATCTTTATTACTTGTGCGATTATTTATTCTTGTACATGCTTTTGGACGCCTTGGGTGTCAAGTACAACTGCTAAAGTTGTAGCTTGACATCCAAGGCGACGGGTTGCGTTGGGACGGCGGAACGCCATCGAGCAAAGTTGCTCCTTTTCATTACTCGCATTGGCGTCACTACCCTGCCCTCCCTCCCTTCTAACAGCATGGGTGGACTGACAATGCTCTGTTAGTGCCGACGCCACGATCGCCTCTCAGGCCACTGGGGCCATGTCCTGGGCCTTTGTTACCGCCCTCAAGAAGAATCCCCAGCAGAGCTACGTGCAGCTGCTCAACAGCATCCGAGACGAGCTGGCCACGAAATACACGCAGAAGCCTCAGCTCTCTTGCAGTCACCCACTCAGTAAGTGCTCGGCCGCTATGCACAGCATGCCTCTCGTCTAACGCGTTCAGACACGAATCTGCTGTTCGTCATGTAAATTTACGGTCTCGGTCGAGGCAGAGCTGGTACCTGATACCCCTCACGGTGCCATCTCTCTGTATATGGACTTTGTGGTACTTCCGGGCGATGTTTGTCGCCTGTCTCTCGCTTGTGGATATGACTTGATGGCTCGGATGGGCGATACCCTAGGGAAAACGGGGTAGCGAATGCTTGGTCTTATTTCGCATTGTTTGGGTATAATTATTTCCTGTCAAGTAGGACAATTCGTTTGCGGGGGATTATGGAGGCATATTTTGATTCACGACGTCTCTCGTGCTTTCACTGCGGTGTTTCCTGAAGATACGTTTCTTACCATGACCATGTCCAGCATGGCGTACGTGTTAGGGATATAAGTACAGCCCCCCTCTCGGCGCGGAATACAAAAATGGGTGTTGGGAAAAGGTGTTACGAAGTACGGTCGCTTTCAGAACTTCTGTCTTATGCTGCTCTGCTGAGGTCTCAGCCTAATTTTAGATACGGTCTTGCGGCTCTTGCGAAGCGGTATTGCAAGCCGCGGTAGCGTCTTGCCGGTTCTTCGGGGCCCCTTTTCTCGTAGTGCCTCTTCATCCAGGGCCAGGCGGCTCAACTGCGTTGAGATCAGGAGGCCTGAAGCAGTCGCGGGATTTAACGGTGGTCACAGACCTGCTGCCAGATGAAATGACTATGCGGCCGGCCTGTTGCTTCCTTTGCAGAGGAGAAGAGCTTCGGGATGCGGATGTTCTTCTTACTAATACTAACCGACCCCAGACTTGCCGTTCTTCTTCCTCCACCGCTCGCTCCTGTTTCTCCTCGCGGCAGGCCCGGGCCCTTTGTTCATCTTCTCGCGAATTCCGCGGCGGTCTTCCTCTCCCACGTCGTCTCGCGAGATGAGCGGTGCGAGGAGCCTTTGCGCCAGACGCGAGGCTGCGTGGCGAGAGAGCACACGACGCGGGTTCCCGTCAGACTAGACGCCATTCTTCCAAGCCCCGAGGGCCCGACCTTTCTCTCGCGGCACCAGCGCGACCGATGCGCCCTCGTCGTCTCGTCCTGCGGCACCCGGGCGTTTCGAGACCCGCCAGACCATGACGGAGGATCCCTCCAGACGAAGCCCCCCGGTGCCATTACCATCGGCACGCGTCTTCTCCCCGCGCGCCCTCGTCTGCTTCGGCGGGCGCCCTGAGCGGGGGGCGTCCTTGAGGAAGTCATCTTTGATGACCACGGGCCGGCGGGCCGGGTCGAAGCCACGCTCGATGGCCCGGGCGTAGATGCGGTTGACCTGGCGGGCGGAGACCCCCGTCACGCAGGAGACCTCATGGGTCGTCTTGCCGCTGCACTTGAGCCCGACCACGAAGGCCCGCGTTGCGATGTCCGTGTTCGGGGCCATGGCGACTGGCGACGGCGACGTAGGAAGACGATGCGCGGTTTGCACGGACAAGGAGGGGGAGGTCGCATTCACAGCCTCGCCTGCAGGGATTCGGACGGGGACTGTGCAAAGGCTAACTCTTGAAATGCTCCTCCGTATGCCATTCACGGCTGTGCTAAATGAAGCATAGAAACAACCGCCCAATGACTTTGGTCTCTCAGTATCCCCAACGCCTGTGCCCGATGCCCGTCCCTATTTCCCTTTCCAGCCAGGAGTATCGCGCAAAACCGGAAAACGCAGCCAACCGCCATCAGCGTCCATCTCCCACGGCCCGTCATCACCCGCTGCCACACGCGAGAAGCCTCTACCCAACGGCGACAATAGCAATCCATCTCCGAGACAGTATGTACTAGAAATATGTCTCTCAGCACACCTCCTCGGTCCGCACCACCTTGAGTTGCCTGGAGCGCTTGACGCGGCGCTGCTCTTCCGAGGCGGCGGCGAGCTTGCGCCGCACGACCTCTTGCTCGGCCCAGCCGCGCGCCGAGATGCGCATGCGGGCTATGAAGCGCGCGGCGACGAGGAACGGGCGGATAGACGACGCCTTCGTCATCCCCCCCGTGCTGGCCAGGCCGCTCGAGGGCGGCGCGGGGAGGGCGAGGGGCTTGCGGCTGTGGAGGAGATTGACGCGGATGTGCTCGAGCTCGCGGAGCTGGGCTTTGTTGCTGTTCGGCCGAGTTAGCCGCAATGTTACCTTGCAGGGTCAAGGGATCTGGGACATACCAAGCGTTGGCCACGTCGAGCTGCAGCTGGACAAACTTCTTCGCGTACGCGGCGTCGGACCGCAGCGACGCCTCGCGCTCCCACCGGGCCTGCATCCACTCCATCTGCATCACCATGCCGCGGAGCTCCTTCTTGTGGCGCTCCTCGGCGCCCTCTGCAGCGCGGACGACCGTCTCCAGCGCGTCGTCTGTTGCGCGGTGCTTGACGAGCGAATACTGGTCTTGTGGTGCGGCTGCCGTCTTGAGGCGCTGGATATCTCGCTGGAGCTTCTCGGCGCTCATGCGGTAGGCGGCGCGTTCGCTACGCGCGCGCTCGAGCTTGCGTCGCAGGGACGATTCCGCCGCGACGAGGCCGTCGATCAGTTCTTGCTGCTGGCAGACGTCGTGTTCGAGGTTTTCAATCTCGGCCTGGGTCTTACGCAGGTGGCGGCCGTGTTTGCTGTGCTCCGTCTGCGAGGCTGCCGCGGCGTTGCGATCGCGCTCCGCCTTGTCCAGCTTGTGCTGCATACGACGCATCGCCTTTTCGTGCTGCGCGGCCGTCTCCTCGGCCTGCTGTCTTGCGTCCTCGAGAACCTCCTCGAGCACGACCTTCTGGTCCTCGAGATCGTTCAGCTGTCTCTGCAGATCCTGGGTTGCCTCTGCCGCCATCCGTTCAGCCTCGCGGCTCCTGGATCTCAGGTCATGAACAGATTGGTGGGCATCGGAGAGTTGCCGCCGCAGTCCCCCGTTGCGGTCCGACTTGGCAGGCGAGGGTCCAGGCGACTCTATCAGCCGAGACACTTCGTTGTCATGTAGTTGCCTTTCCAGGTCAGCGATCTGCCGCTTGAGCCCCTTGACTACATCCCGATGAGCCGATTCCCGCTGCAAGAATTCCAGTTCCTTCTGGCGGGAGGCCGTCAGATCCTTTCGCAGAATCGACATGTCGCTGCTATTGTCTGCGCCGTCTGGCATTGGGACGTTCGCAAGCTGGGCTTCGTAATCCTCGATGCGACGTTCCAGGTCACGAATCGTTCGGCGAGCTGCAATCAAATCATGGCTCCCAGACGATGAAGACTGCCGAACTTTGGCCTGAAGCTGCAGGATCTCCTGACCCAGCCGCTCCTCTTCCGCAGCCGCCTTTTCGATTTCGTCCTCCAGGGTCTTCTCCACAGCTGCGCGCTGCTCAAACAACGCCTTGTTTTCGTCCTTGAGGCGCCGCACTTCATTGTCGAGCTTCATCTTGGCTGTTCGAAGATCCAGCCGCTCCTGGTCCACTTGAAGAGTGTCGTTGTCGTGCGAGTTGGCTCGGCGAAGCTGGCCATCGAGCTCATCGCGCTCTGCCCTGGCCTCGGCAAGTGATGTCCCGGCTGAATGGAGCTCCACGCTCAGAGTCGCCAGTTGATCCTGCAGCGACTGCTTGTCCTTGGTCGCCTTCTCCAGTTGAGATGTCGCGTCCGAGAGCTGCCACTTCAGCCGTGCCATTGATTCCGTAGATTGCTGTGCACCGTGCTCCGAGGCAGTGCTGGCTACGCGTGCCGAGTCTGCCGCTTGTCGAAGCTCACTCAGCTGTCCCTTGAGCCTCTCGCACTCGCGCTTGGCCGCCTCCAGCTCGGGGCCTGCTCTCCCACTCGACTTCGTCTGTAGCACCTCGACTTCGTCTTCCAGGGCCACAACCTTGTTGACTTGTAATTGGTAGTCAATCTGCGTCTGGCGAAGCTCGTCGCGCACCGTTGACAGCTCATTCCGCAGGTTTGTGAGGAGCCCCTGGCGCGTCTCCAAGGCATCCTGGAGGTCATCAATCTGTCGAGCCATGACGGCTTCCTCACTCTTGTGGCGCTCTGCCTCGCTCTCGATGGCCTCTTTCAACTTAGACTCCTTGTCGGACAGGTTGCCTTCTGCTTGTCGGAGTCGTTCGATGGTTCTTTGAAGGCCAGCAGCTTTCTCTTCAGCCCGCTCCCGCTCAGACTCGAGAGTCTGCTTGTCATTTTCCCACTTCTCGCTGTCATTATCGTATAGGTTGTCCTTTTCTCGTATTTCGGCTTGTAGATCGGACACCTCGTCATTAAGTCGTTCAATCTCGTCTCGGTATTGGTTGCGGAGGTCTTTCTCGACCTCCATGGCGTACTTCTTCTCCTGCGACAGGTTCTTTTCCAGCTCCTCCACTTCCTTTTCCAGCTTGTCGACATCTTGCTGGAGCGTGGTCGATTCTTTGGTGAGAGTATCATGGCGAGATTGCAGCAAATCTCTCTCGTCGGCTACAGCCAAGAGCTCGGCCTCCAGCTCTTGAACCCGGACCGACTCAGACTCTCTGCCTAGCTCAAAATTGTTCCGATCCTGTCGCAATTCCTTCAGAGCAGCTTGGAGCTCGGCGTTTTCGTCGTTGGCACTGGTGAGTTCTTTTTCTAGGCCGGCATACTCCTTGCCAGACTTGTCCAGTTCCTCCTGTAGTCGAGCAACCTTTTCTTCGATTTGCCGTGAAAGGCCTTTGGTGACCACGGATTTATCCGCCATCTCTTCTTGTAATTCTTCCAAGTCCCGTTCCGCTCGCTGTTGCTGGGTCGAGGCCTCCGCCATCTTGTCCTTCATGTCGTCGAGCTGTTCTTCGAGATGGCGAATATTTTGTTCAAGGTCCTGGATTGTGTCCTTGGCTTCCTCCAGCTCTTCACTCTGCTGGTCCGCCTGCTCGAGCTCAATGGCTCTCCGCTGAGAGTCCTTGACTTTGTCCTCTGCCTCATCCAGTTTTTCCTTGAGGTCTTCAAGTTGGTCTTCGCGTTCTGTAATTATTCGGTCCCTTTCGCGCAAATCGGCCTCCAGGTCCTCGATGTTATCTTTGAGCTTCTCTACTTCGTCCTGCTCATGCTGGCTCTGGTCGAGTTGGCGTTGGAGGTCGTCAATATCGGCCTCCCGCTCTGCCAGTGTCTTCTGGAGCTGGTCCAGCTCGGCGCGTTGGTTTTCGTCGGCGTGCTTGCGCTTGGCCTTTTCTTGTAGCTCCAACATCTGCTGTCGATAGGTTTCAAGATCGCGCTCGGCGCTGGTCAAGTGCTTCTTATACCGATGAAGCTCTCTTTGCATCGTGACCTTGTCGACCTTCAGTTCGGTGTTCTCCTTGAGAGCTGCCTCGCTGAAGCCAGGGCCGGCCTTGCGCAATGCGTCCTCGAGAAAATGTATCTTGAGCTTGAGACCAAAGTTCTCCTTTTCGATGCGGTCGATGACGTTTTCCTGCTCGCGAAGTGATAGCTGGTTTCCATCCTGCAGGGGGCCCTTATCCCCGCCTCGGCGCGGCTGCAAAGCCATCGGGGTCGACGCAACACTACTACTGTCGACCTGAGGCAATGTGTTGTCCAAGTATGATTGGTTCCGCGAGCCCAAAAAAATGGACGTGTCCATGCGTGGAATCGGCGTCATGTCGTCTTCGTCAATCCTGTCGAGGCCCGGCGTGTTTGGGACGGCCGGGCCATTCTCCTTGCCATGCCGACGTGCGCTGTTCCTCGTGGCCGACTTGAGCATTGGCGTGAACTCGGCGCCACCGACGCTGGGGGGCAAGTTTCGTCGATCCGACAGCGGCCCTCGCTCTCTTTGGCGTGGTGTTCTGAGGTTTATGCCGTTGGGGCGCCCGTTGCGGAGTTGCTGGAGAAGGTTGCCATCTTTGCCCGGCGACTGGAACGAGGCCTCCTGGGATATGTCTGCAAAGTCGGGGGCTCGGCTGAGGTAGGTTGCATCGCCGATGTTAGTCCGTGGGGTGTCGAGCGCGCCGCCGAAGCCTGGCTGGACCATGGCGGCGGGCGTCGAGGAGTTGATGATGCTGGACGATTCGCGCGATCAGCGGCTATAGATGCAGCTGCTCGTGGTCGTGGCGGCGTGTGTCATGGCCGACGGGGGCCTGTTAGCGAGGGGAGCAAAGGGCGCGAGGGCGTTCGAGGTTGAGGCTGCTGTTGTCCAGGTGAAGAAGACATTCACGTCATGCTGCAGCGTGGATCCATGGCAGCGAGGCGCGTGTCGGGCTTGTTTACTTTCTACCCCGTTTTGGACTAGCTCGCGGGTAGGTGTGCAGCCAATGGGGGGCTGCGATACCGGGCCAATCAGACGGCCCCGCTGTCTGATGGCATCAATCTGCCTTCGCCTCAGAGGCTATATCGACGCCGACGGCTTCATCTCATGCCCATCTCATCATGCGTGGCCGCGGACTGTTCCTCGTATCCGCTCTCATCTGTTCAACGCGCCGGGCGGCAGCCGTCCCTTGATCTTTGCTTCGTCCCCCTGATTCAGCCGCGGGCGCACGGCGGTCCCTCGTCACCTCCGACGTCTCTCGTGAGCCACGGCAACGCGGGCAGTCGAATCTCCCCTCAATCAAATGGGCTGCCATGTCTTTGGACAGGGTCCCAGACGAAATTATCCAGCACCTCCTCTACTATGTGTCGCCGAGGGACAATCTCCGCGGCCTGCAGCTGCTCTCCCGCCGGTTCCACAGGCTTGCCAATGAGCCGCTGCTCTGGCGACTGCACTGCCGCAACTCGTTTAGATACTGGCACCCGGGTCACGGGTTTCGCCGCAAGCTCCGGCTCAAGGTGGCCGAGGTGGAGTGGAAGCAGCTGTTCGGTCTGAGGACGCGGCAGAACAGCCTCGTGGCCAGCCTCCTTGACGACATCATCGCCACCAAGGTTGGTCGCTTAAAGCGATTCGAGGCCATAGCTCGTCTCGGGTACGATGCCAAGGACTTTCTCTTAGAACAATGCCACACAGATGAGTCGGCTGACGACTACTTGGCGCGGAGGTAACAACTACACCTCGTCCCCTGTCCCTGGTGTGAGTTCTGCTCGTGTTAAAACCGCTCTCAGGTATTACAGCAATGCGCTTCTCGACAGCATCCACAGAAGCATCGCCGTTGAGGAATGGCACAGGCTTCGTCTTGATCGTGATTCGCTCGATGCCCAGGTCGCTGGCGTGCGTCTCGAGCGAGCGCTTGGCGCATTCGACTTGTTCGTGTTACACGATCAGTTTGGTGATCTTGATGACGTGCGTTTCACTCCTCCCATTGGCGCTGGTCCTTTCTAGACAAAGACGCTGACTCCTCTACGCGTAGATTTCTCAAATGCTTGACGAGAGGGTTGACGAGTTTCGGGCCAGCCAGCCCAATCTCGACGAGTTGACAACGCGCCAGAAGGCACTCGCCTTGAATCGCTGGCTCCGCGCCAACGGCCTGGCTGGATTGCATAATCCAGAGCGAAACTACCGAAATCTGCGGAACCTCCTGATCGGCCAGGCCCTCCGTCATGAGGACCACGACTCTATTCCAATCATCTCGAGCGCCATCTTCTGCTGCCTCGCGGCTCGGCTGGGGCTAACGGCCCAGTGCTGCGCGTTTCCGAGTCACGTTCACGCCATCGTCTTTGCCGCCCCTGGACAGACGCTGGACGGAGCGCCTGTGGACAGCAACGATGAACCTCGGGAGCGCATGTATCTCGACCCATACAGCTTCGATGACGAAGTACCATCAGCCGGCCTCCAAGGCTTGCTGGCGCATTTTGGATGGCAATCAAGCGCCGATGTACTGCTCGCACCGGTTCCAACACTAGCCATCGCGCTGCGGACGGCGCAAAACGTCAAGGCAACCTTTGCCAGGGTGTTGGAGTTGCAGGACGATGCCCATCCCGAGTTGAGCCAGCTCCTACGCGGCAACAACTCCATGAATATGGAGGCCGCGCTCTATTCGTCGCTGTGGGCTCCATTAATGCTGACGTCGCCCAACACGTTCGAGTGGGACGACCGTCTGGCAAGCTTCCTTCGGCGATTCGCGGGCTCGTGGCCCGAAGACGCGTGGCTGGTTGAAAAGTATCTCTGGCCAATGTACAACAGCTTCGCGCCGCTGGGCAATGGGTTTGCTCGCCACGCCAACCGGGGTCTCGGTGACCCATGGGAGCATTGGCGGCTTGTGCGGGACCAGGACGATCTTGTCCCCCCAGTCTTTCGGAGGAGCGTGTTTGGCAATCAGTCGGTCCCTTTCAAGATCGGTCAAGTCTTTCGACATCGACGATACGGTTGGACCGGCGTCGTCACCGGTTGGTCCGATCAGGGGACCAGGCACTTGCCCGTGACACACGCCAGAGACCTGGATGAACAGGCAGATGGGGATGCCGCAGACCAGCCGTCAATACCCGTGCGGCCTCCCAACCAATTCTATTTCATGTGTTTGTGAGTACTCCATCTCCGACAGCATCAGCGAAGCTCGATTAACACCCAGCAGTCCAAGCACAGGCTCCGAGCCGCACGTGGTTGCCGCCGACAACATTGAACTTATTCACGATGCGAACCAAGTCGACGACAGCATGTTCCCCTTAGCAGGGAAGTTCTTTAAAAGGTTTGACCGCGCAACGTGCACATTCGTGTCCAACATCAAGGAGCAATATCCTGACGACTGATGACGATCGCGGTTGGAGGCTGGACATACCCTGGATAGCGATTACGACCTGGAGCATGGTTGGGCTTGGGAGTCTGAATAGGGGGAGGATACGGATTGACCACCTCAGAAGGTGGTCCTTGGCCTTACATGTGTGTACAGTTTGTGAATGCAATCAGCTAGATAGCACTCTACCGTCCTCACGGAGTCTTTGATCAAGTCAACTGAAGTCGCTTCATTCATGTAGCTGCCTCATCTTTGGGCTACCGTCTCTGTTATACTTCAAATCACCGTTCCCCCTGCCAGTGGGATACTCCCTGCCTCCCTAGTTTTCTGTTCTCGCTACAGCAATTTGTGTCACATCTACTCTCCCGCCTACTCCACTGCCATTAGCGAGACGTCTTGACTACATCCTCCAACACTCCCTTCTCCGCCAGCTTCTTCATCCAGCAGTGCAGCGCCGGCGTGTAGTCCTTCTCACGCGCCTTGACCCGCTTCTCCTCGTCTGCGACATCGATGATCGCCTGACGGTACGCGCCCATGGCGCTCCTGGCCTCTATGGCGAGCTCCTGGTACCGACCGTATGCCTTGTCGGCATCGAAACCTGGCTCCGACGTCCTTGCCTTGTGGGACTCCGGGACATGGGCGCTGACGATGTCCGACCTTTCGAGGCCGAACTCGCGCAGCTCGGCCGGGCTCTCCATGTCGATGACGGCTTCGTCGGCGGAGACGATGTCGGCAAACTGGGCGTCGTGCTGCTTCTCGGAACGGAGGTGAAGCATTTCTGCCACAGCCGAGGCAATGGCATTTCTGTGGGCAACCAGGGGGCTCCGGCAAAGGGCGATGAGGCTGAACCCGTTTTCGTTTTCCTGGTACTGCTGCATTCGAGCCTGGATCCGTGGCCTGGCGATACTCGTCCAGTCCTCGTTCGGCACCAGCGCCCCTAACAGAAGACGTTAGCCCTGCCACAAGCCCATAGCCAGCCGTGGTATTACACTTACCGATCATGTGGGGTTTGGTCCTCATGCCATCGAGTTCCCATACGTGCCCGCCTACAGGCACGTATGCAATGAAATGGAATCCATAGTCCATGTCGGCCTTCTGCTTCTTCGACGCCGCCAGCTGTTGCTGCCTCTTTCCCTTCTTTGGGGCGGCACGCTTCCTGGCTGGCTTAAGGCTCGCCGCATCGGCCTCGTTTGCCAGACACAGGTCCGCGTTGAGCTGGTCCACGCGCCGGACGAAAGAGTTGTGAGCCGCCCTGATGAAGCCATCAGACCCAATCCGATGGCCACGCAAAGGCGTGCTGAGGTCCCGCGTCGACTCTTTGAAGGCTCGGAGCTGGTCGCCCAGCTCGGCTTCGTCTGCGTTCATAACGATGTTTAGTATGGCGACGGAGGCGCAAGAGTTGTTTGTCGTCTGTGTGTCGAAGTCAGCGAGGGCATCACTGAGCGAAGATGGCGCCGAACTTACCTGGTTAGCAAACCAGATTGGTGCCTCTTCTTCTTCTTCCTCGTCCTCATCCTCCAGATGCGGGGCATACTGGAACAGAAATATCAAGCCAAACACCGGCTTCCTAGAATGAAACACTCAGCATGCAGTTCACAGCCATTGGATGGCTTACTCACTGCAGATAGTCCAAGGCCCACTGTTCGGCGGCAAGTAGTTCTGTTGCCTTGATGCCTGGTACTTCCAGCCGCTGCAAAATGATATTGAAGAAAGCCTAGTCCCAAACCAAGTCAGTGAAAGCTCTTGTCCTGCGATCAAGATGGAGAAGGCGTAGCGCAGGCGGCATTTACTGGTTCCGACTCTACTTCTGCCCATCCGTCCCACTCTTGAATGTCCGCGGCGCTCAGGGGCTTCAGCGTCTCCTCGAGGAGATTCTCGGACAGGTCGGCAGTTTCTCTCGCCTTGTTGTTTGCTTCTTCGCTGGCCTTGCGTTTGGGATTGCGACGCTGCTCGGGTTCTCTCATGGTTCTCGCACGCTTTGGGGGCGGCAGCAGGTCTTCCACTTCGGGGCTTTGGCGTTTGCTCCCCGCTGCCGATGCAGTTGCTTGACGGGCAGACCGGCGAAGAGGTCTGCCCTCTGCAGCGCTGTCTTCGGTCGCGTCTCTGTTCTTGGCTTTAGTTTTCTTTGCGGTCTCGTCTGAAGACTTGCTTGCAGCTTCCGAGGTAATGTCTGTGGTAAATTCGTCTGCAGTATTGCCGGCAAGCTTCTCCGCGATGCCCGCTACAATCTTGTCTGTGAACTGGGCTGCGAAGTCTTCCACGACCTTTGAGGTGATTTTCTCCAGGTATTTGTCTGCAAAGTTTTTTGCAGTCTCGCCGAGGACTTTTCCCACAGCCCTCTCTGCTATCCGCTCTGCTATCTCCTCGATAGCTTGCTCCGTAGGGTTCTCAACAGCCTGCTCCGAAGTCTTCTTGAC
The DNA here is from genome assembly GCA_024340765.1 of Tolypocladium cylindrosporum. Lineage (NCBI taxonomy): Eukaryota > Fungi > Ascomycota > Sordariomycetes > Hypocreales > Ophiocordycipitaceae > Tolypocladium > Tolypocladium cylindrosporum. The sequence continues at coordinate 41,161 of JALHCC010000310.1, read as the reverse complement.
AGGTTGCTTCGAATTCTGCGTAGTCTCATATGCGGCACTGTGCTCATCATCAGTCTTAGGTCGACGAGCCATGGCGATGATTCCACTAAAAGCAGGGGCTTGAAGACGTGGCGTTGGTGAGAGATGATACAAAAAATTCAGTGTGCAGATGCTGGAATACGTGCAGGCGAGTACTGAGAGCTCGGATTGAAGGCAGAGAGATAAGACGTGACAACTCGGGATCTACAAGGATGCAAAGATAGAGGTGCAATATGATGTGAAAGATGCCCAGGCGAGGTGAAAATGGACTTGTCAAGATGAAGAAAAGGACGGGAGGGTTGAGTGCGCTGGCCGGTGATTTTATGGTGGCGAGGAGACGGGGGACAATAGGAGAGGTGATGTGATATTGTGATAGGTTTGATGAATAACAAGAAACGTGAGAGTCACTGGACCCTTCTGGAGAATAATCTCACTTGGCTATTGTGAACCGCACTGTCGCGCAGAACAAACCTACACGGCCAGCAGAGCCGATTATGTTTGCATCGCACCCGAGCGTGGACTCGTTCGGCTCTCGGTCCTTATTTGCTCAACTGTGGTCAGATGGCCCATGGGCCTGTAGAAAGCCGCTGGGATCTCCCAGGCAGGTCTTGTTGGTGGAGGAGAATATGATGAATGCTAGCCAAACTCGTTCAAACTTCAGATACACTGTAGAGTGTAGACAGCGCTAGCCACCTGGACCGGGCAGCAGACAATCGCTGCACTTGCAATCGATACTTAAAGCCAGGCGACTGAGACGATTCCATGGCAACTGGCATTAGCCCCGGGCGAACCAGAGCCGGGACCACAGGCGAGTGGTTTGGTTTCAGCAATAAACATGGATACGTCCGCCGATATACGCACCTGGAAATAGGCGGGCATGCATCGCTCTGTTAAGCGAGGACCCTAGCAAACGGATGGCCCATGGGTGGTGGATGGGTCGGTGATTCCATGAAGCCCAGACGCAGCGTTAACATTGAGTTGCCGATGCCCAGAACACGCGTTGCAACTATGCCTTCGTGTATGTTTGGGTGGTTGATGATGATTTGCCAGGTGTCGTGGTGCCTGAATTCTACAGGCACCCGCCCAATCTAGAAGCCCATGTTCTGTTCAGCTTTTTGGCCAATGGTGCCAGACTGGCACGGGCTCAGCGCTGTGGTTGGCCAGCCCGCACAAACAGTGTACCATTTCTTGTCCAATCACAGTGCTTCAAACAACGTCCTGCGCTGGGAGCTCCCCAGGCGCCAGGCGCGTTCTGCTGCCGGGTGGGTGAGCGTGACGGAATTCTTTGTCCCAGCTCCATCGAAAGAAAACACCATCGCCAACCGCACACCATCACCATCACCATCACGCCGCGCCACGCACGCGCACCACCTCAGCTGCTTGCCGCCTCCGATGCTTCTTCTGCGCCGACGCCCCCAGAAACACGGAATGCGATGAGCGCGACTCCTCGCATGCGGTCTGGGTTTCCAGCGACCCCAGCGACCACCGCACGGCGCCAGCCCGTGCAAGAGACGCCCACCACCGTGGGCTCCGTATCCTCGGCCGGAGGCTCGACCAGATCGCCAACGCTGCCCCTGGCCCCGGAGAACCCGACGGCGCACAGCATCACTAGCCAGCCCGTCATCCCCCTGACCTTCCTCGATGCGCCGCAGCAGCGTCTCTACGCATTCGCCGTCTACGTGCTGCTCTGGGCATGGAAGCTCTACGACTGGCTCCAGGTGGTGGAGGACGGTGATTCCTCGTGGTGGCTGTTCCTGAAGTGGATATTCATCGACTTTGCCTTCCTCTTCGGCCTCCCGGAGCTCAGGATACCATGGCTGGAGCTGTCCCAAGCCGTCGTCACGAGCGTCTTCACCGGCCACCTGATACTCAACTACATGCTCATGTTTAACATCCCGGTAAGCTCTACGTGCTCCGTCGCTCACGCACAGAGATGCGTAGATGCCTGTGCTAATTAGCAGCCAGCTCCCCTGGCAGTCGTGGCTTCTCGGCCTGGTCAAGATTCTGTACGATCGCGAGCTGTCTATTTCCGAGCACAGCGTCAAGGTCTCCAACATCCTCAACAACCACTCCTTGATCATGGGCAGGCAGATCATCAACATCCTACCAGAAGGCTCCGCCGTTCTGAACCCCGATGGACTGCCCTACTGCCTCTTACCTAAGTCGAAGACCGGTGCCGCGCTGCCCATCCTTTTCAATGCCACCGTCCCCGCCGAGATCGAACTCATCCGCATCGACCTCGACACCAACAAGGAGGAGACAATCAAGATATCCAATCGCGATGTCAACAAGGTTGCCAGGTTGATCCGCGACCAGAGCGCTGATCCCAACACGGCCGGCTTCAGTTGGCAGTATCCGGTCAAGAAGCCTGGCATCTATCGACTCGGCAAGGTCTTGGATGAGTACAAGTTGGAGGTCCAGCGAACCACCAAGGATACCTACGTCGTTCCCTGCCCTCGAGCGCGGATACAGACTGCCGAATCGCCACAGCGATGCATCCGCGACCTGTCTGATTTGTCGCTCGAGGTCTTCGGGACGCCGCCCCTCAAGATCGTCTATCGCCGAACAATCAATGGCAAGAACGACGGCTTTCACTTTCAAAGCCTGCAACCAGACGGTTTTACTTCACCCCTGCTCCAGGCTACCTCCAACGCTGTCTTGGGCGGTGACGAAGACTTCTCCTGGGTGCGTCCGTCCAAGGTCACCGTCGGCCTCAACGAATCCATGACTTCGTCCGGAGAGTGGGAATATTCCGTTGAGGAGGTTCATGACGCATTCGGCAACATCGTCAAGTACACGGAGCCGGGCAGCGAGGCAGAGCATGCCGTTACCAAAAGCCTCACGCAGAGATTTGCGGTCAAGGAACGACCCAAGGTTCGCATGCAAGGGTGCGACCTGAGGAACCCTCTCAAAGTCGCCAAGGGGCAGTCGGCCAAGCTACCTGTGACCTTCGGGCTGGCTGGCGACGTTTCTGATACCTCACACATAGTTACCTGGGAGTTTTCGCCCATAGACTCTCTGACCAACAGCGGAGACCACGGCGACAACATCTCCATCGGAAGTCACTCGGCCAAAAACTCTCGTGACAAGCCTCTGGTGTCGGCACCGGGCCTGTACACGCTAAAGACGGTCTCGAGTGGATCATGCGAGGGTGAAGTTGACGAGCCGTCGTCTTGTCTGCTCTTGAACCCTCTCGAGCCCCATCTGTCCATCAGATCCGAGGACATTCCCGATAAGTGCGCAGGAAACTCCATCGGCCTCCGTGTTGATCTGGACCTTGTTGGCACGCCGCCATTCACAGTCAGGTACCAGATCATCTCAGATGGTCAGGTTGAGAACCAGGCGCACCGTGTCCCCGGCCTGAGATCTCAGCTCGAGCTAGTTCCCAAGAGAGCCGGTCGTCACAAGTACATATTTAAGTCGATTGACGACGCTGTGTACACTGGCCTGCCTCTGGAGGGTGAAGATAAAGTCCTGGAGCAAGTCGTGAAGCCCGCTGCTTCAGCCACGATCGCCAACCAGGACAGGGTGATTAACGCCTGTTTGGACTCCGAGGTTCAGGTGGATGTTGAGCTCTTCGGAGACCCTCCGTTCAACCTCGAATGGGAAATCGTCCACGATGGCAAGCGTAAAACCGAACGCGCCACGGGCATCGAGAAGAGCCGCTTCAATATCAAAACTGCCACGCTTACTAAAGGAGGGGAGTACATTCTTGCTCTTAGCAACGTCCAGGACAAGCGCGGCTGCCGGAGCTTCTTACAGGACCAGCTCAAGATCTCGGTGCGCAGACAACGGCCCCGAGGTGCGTTTGGTTTGGTGGAACAGAAGAATAGCATTATGGCTGTCGAATCCGACACCGCGCTGCGTCTGCCGCTGCGTCTCCAGGGCGAGGCTCCATGGACTATTTCGTATCGAAATCTCAACGGGTCAGGCGAGGTGCTCACCAAGACCGCCACCAGCGCAAACGACTATCTTCTTGTCAGGTCTCGCGGCGTCTACGAGATTGTAAATGTCAAGGACAATCAATGCCCAGGCAGCGTCGACACCTCCGCGTCTAAATTCCACGTCGACTGGTTCCCTCGCCCAAGAATTTCTCTTATTGAGGCTGACAGCATCACGTCGAGTAACGATGTGTTTATCAAGAAAGAAGTTTGCGAAGGCGACATTGATGGTTTCGAGGTCAAACTTCAAGGTCAGTTGCTCAAGCTACAGCCCACATGCACGTTTGCTAACCGCGCCCAGGGTCTCCTCCGTACCATGTGCAGTATGAGGTAAAGCACAAGTCCTTTCAGGGGTCAACTTCCCCCAGCCAGAAGAACTTCGATGCCGCCCTCACAAAGGCAGCTATCTCCATGGACACGACCAAAGCGGGCGATTACACTTACAGGTTCTTTGGCCTGGCCGACAACCTTTATAACAGCGACAAGGACTTCCAACCGTTGGTCGTCCAGCAGCGTGTCAATGCTAGGCCGTCCGCCACGTTCTCCAAGCCTGGCCAATCCTTCAAGTATTGCATGGAGGAGCAGGAACAGGAGGACAAGATCCCAATTACTCTCACCGGTGTGGCGCCATTCTATGTCGAGGTTGAAATCAAGCACCAGTCGGGGTCCCCTCCTGAAACGTACCGCATACCATCCATCAACTCCAACTCCTACGGCATGCCGATCCCTAGAGAGCATCTGCGCCTCGGAACCCAGCAGCTTCGTCTCCGCAAGGTCCGAGACGCACGAGGCTGCCAGCAAAAGTACGAGGTTGGGGCCCCTTCCATCCAGATCCAGCTGTTCGATGCACCTTCGATCTACCCCCTGGAGTCGAGAGAGGACTTTTGCGTCGGTGAACGTATTGCGTACACCCTCTCTGGAACACCTCCCTTCGACATTGCGTACGACTTCAACGGTCACTGGAACGCCAAGTCCCAGACGACCAGCTTCCGCCGCATCGCCGAGAAACCTGGCGAGTTCACCATCACGAGCATCTCTGACAAGGCCAGCGAGTGCCGCGCGGCCGTCAAGCTCCACAAGACCATCCACCCGCTGCCCAGGGTGCAGATCAGCCGCGGCAAGCTGTCCCGCGTGGATATCCACGAGGGTAATGAGGTAGATATATTCTTCGAATTCTGGGGCACGCCACCCTTCGAGTTCACCTACACAAGGAGCACCAACGCCAAAAGGGCGCAGCGGAGCGTCGTGCTTGAGACGAGGCACGACATCTCGTACGAGCACAGCAAGGTAGTCAAGGCAAGCCAAGAGGGCACGTACGAGGTGGTGGCCATCAAGGACAAGTTCTGCTCGTTCTCAACACAACATACAGAGCAGACAGACTCGCGATGAAAGGGGTCTCTGCTCGCCCAAGGCTAAACCAAAAGGGGGGAGCCGCGGCACGTAATGAAATGGGAACGAGTGGATGGATGGGCTTTTGTACATATGCATCTATACCATGGCACGGCGTTTTTGAGTAGGGGATAATCTAGTTGACTGAATCCGTTGCAAGGTTGTTTATCTTTTCCCCCATCTTATCATGACAGTCTACCACGCAATGAGCCTTGTTCTGCGATGGGCATCGTCTATAGAGTAATATCGAAAACGTGAATGCTCTCTAAACTCTGCGGGACTAGCTCTTCACTGTGCCCCTTCCTCGTCAACGACCTCAATCCTCTTAATCATATCACCGCCTGTACGCGCAATCTCCAAGAGCACCGCATTGCGGTTTATTTCCACCACATCTGCCTCTTCCCCCTCATCCTCGCCCGCGACTTTGCGGAAGTTGTACGGCAGGCCGGCCCTAAACTTTTGCTTCTGCTGCAACTTGGGGCTCCAAATAGCCGCCAGGACAGTGTCCTCGCTACCACCGCGGAAGAACACCAAGGTGTCGTCGTATGCGCGTTGCAGCTCCTCGACCAACACGTCAACGGGATGCGCCCGCACGGGGAGCGGCACCTTGCCCGTGCGCTCGTCCAGGTTCTTGAACTGCGAGTGCTTCTTGGCACCGGCTTCAGTGGCGGCGTCACGGGTGATGGTCTTGACGGCCTTGGAGGAGAGGTGAATGAGAATGTCATAGTCTTGGAGGGAGGTCTCGAAGAGGGCGGAGGCGTCGAGGTGGATGGATTGCTCGCGGACAACCTTGCAGGCTGCCTTGGCGAGGCGCGTCATCCGCGAGGCGATGAGCTTGGAGGGGCCGTTGCGCGTGCAGGCCAGGCCGGACTGGTCGCTCGAGGTGGCCACGAACATGACCGAGTGGTTCATGTGCGGATCGCGTTTCCTCCACGACTCGAGCTCCCTGCGGATCGACGAGCGGTCGTCGACGGTGAGCGTCTCTGCCGAATCGACAATCAGGGGCTCATCGCGCCAGTCCCACCTGGAGAGGAAGAACAATGTCCGCAAAAAGCCAGTTGTTGGGGAAGACGGCACTGTCCAGGGGTAAGGCTGGAGGAAGACGTGGAGCACAAAGAGCTCGATGAGCTCTTCGCTAAAGTGGCCGCTGAGTTTATGGCTATCAAACCACTGTTTGACCAGTCTGATCGAGTGAGAAAGCGGCTGCAATCTCGTGCAGAAGGTAGCCACGGTCTGGGTGTGCAGCGGAAGGGTCGTGTACAGCCAGTGGAACTTGGCCAAGGCGTCCACAGATTCGTCTCGCACATGATGGTCCAACGTCTTGTTCGTGACCTGTCGCTCCAGAAGAGTTTCCTCCAAATCGCAGTGTATCCGAAGGCGGAAAGCCGCGCCGTTGTCGTAGACAATGTCCAGGTAGGCCAAAGACTCGATACCGATGTCCCTGTTCTCGCGGCCCAGGTACGTGGTGACATTTTCATGCGCTGCTTTCATACGTCTGTCAATGTCGAGGAGGAACTCGATTTTGGCTTCTTGGATCGCGGTCAAGTTCTCGGGCCACTTGCTTGAAGCTTCAAAATAGAGGTTAACGTCCATCGGTTCCACGGACCCCTTGTGAAAGCCCAACATCGGGGGTTGGACGGAAGAGTACCGAGCCAGCGGCGAGATGGGGGACAGTTGTCTGATCTGGAGGGGCAGCTCTTCCAGGTTGCGAATGTCGTGCTCGAGAGTCGTGAAAGCCCGCCTCGAGGCGTCAAAGGCTTCTTTGTCCACATGAGAGAGGCTGATGATTGAAGAAAGCCCGCTTTCACACGCCACAAGTTCATCCTTCATGACTTTCAGATGACGTTTGAGGGCATAGCGGGCAATTTCCTCGCAAATCCGAAACGGAAGTCTGCTCGTCCACTCAACACACTCAAGGATGCTCCCATCCTTGAACCGCCGTAGTTCGGCTTTCTCGCCCCAAAACTGGCGGAATGCCGCAGCCTCCTTCGGCTCCTCTGCTGGAGGCCCGTATTCCATCTGTCGAGACATGTGGGCGGGCTCAAAAATGACGCCCACGAGAAGTTTTGAAGCTTCGCCAGGGGATGCCCGACTTAGCAGCCAAGAGGCTCGCGGTTGATGCTGAATGTGAACAAGCTGAGCTCGATCTCCGTACGCTCTCTTGAGTATGCTATGCGCCTCCAGGCCGAACTTCCATGACGGGCTGCTTCGATCAGCTGCGGTCGAAAACTTTGACGAGATGTCTGAGCTGTTGATCTCAAAGATCGCGTCGAAGACCTCAGGAATCACGTCTGCCTTGACAATAAACGTAGAATCGAATTTATCCACGGACTCATCGGCGAGTAAAGCAGCAGTCGACTTGGCGTACAGCTGGAGCAGGCTGGCCGACCAGGAAGTCATCTTGAAGAGAATATTGAGCTCTCTAGTTGGGTCAAACATGACGGGACCTGACTCTCGAATGCCTTTCGGGTCTGTTATAGACGCGCCAAAGGCAAACGATTTCTTGTTGAAATCCGTAGTGGAGAGGAACTGGATAGCAGCTTTGAAAAGCTCCGTGCTGCTGAGCGATGTTGACAAAGCAGCCTGGCCGTTGCGCCCACCCATCTGCAGCAGAAGTGCGACCATGGCAGCCCATTCGAAATGTCCAAACCCACCTTGAGAAATGCCACCCCCGAAGCCGCGTTGCTGGAGCCATATCCTGCCGAGAATGCAGGCATCTGCAAAGGCTGGACATTCGGATTTCGCATGGGCGAGGACACGGAGGTACGGGATGAAAGTTCTCTCGGCATTCAAGGTAGAGTTGTAGAAGGGCGTGGCTGAGCTTGCCTTCTTTTCGTCTCCGTCCCCAGTCCGGTTGCAGCCCGAGGTAGTGGTCAGCTTAGACCACGGGAAGAGCTCGTCGGGGGCGCATGGAATGAGTCTTATGCTGTATTCGATCTTCTTTGAGCTCTTTTTCCGAGGCTTTCCATTTGCCTTGTCAGTCGCCTGTGGTCGAAGGACAAGCACCGGGAGCAAGGGGTTCTCGTTCAGGCACTCGAAGGTCAGGTCCATGGAGTCACCAAGCTCCTTGCGTACATGCGCAGCAATGTAGGCGATGTAGTATGCTCGCCGATAAAAGTAGCGCATGTTCATGTAGTCCTTGTCTTGGAACAGCAGCTTGGGCATCTGGACCACCATGTCAATGCCAAATGCAGGCTGCGTCTTGGCCATGGTCTTGGAGACGTAGCTGCCAACGACATTGCACTGCGACGGCTTGGCATACGCAATCTTGTACGGGGCATCTTTGGCGGGCTTCGGGTCTGGGTAGGGGACGACAATCTGGTGCGCTTTTTCGAAGTTGGAGGTTGCTTCGGATATCTGGGATTGGTTAGCGATGGGAGGCAAATCCGCTCGGCTCGTGGAAGAACTCACGGGCAAGGGCGCGTGGGCCTCAATTGATTCCACAATTCCTTTCAAACTGTGTAAATGTCGGTCCACGTGCTTGAGCGCCTTGCCGTAGTCCAGCTTCGCCTCCTTCAAGAGCTCGTCCGTCTGGAGGACAAAGGTGCTCGCGGTCGACACTTGCGCGGAGCTTCGCGCTTCGAAGTCGATGAGGCCCTTGTGCCGCAAGCCAGAGCCTGCATGCTCGATCTTGCGACGCTTCGAGTTCGATTCCATGGCGTTTGGCGGCTTGGGCTTTGCGATTCGACAACCTCAAGCTGGTTTGGTTTGTGCCTTGCGTCCTGGACTTGATGGTGGATGCGATTTTGGTATTTTTTTTGCCCGTTACCGTTGGAGCTGCGGGGCGATAAGCTGATAGGCTAAGTAAGGCATGGCGGCTTGGGCTGGCTGGACAGCTCTTTCGAGCAACCAACCAACCTACTCGTAGCTGGAGCTCTCGATCTGAAGAGAAGAGCAGCAAAAGCAGGCGGGTGGTACATCCATAAAAATTTGCTTTTTTCTTCTCCGAGGCTTGAGTACCATGGGTTCATACTTCTTCTTTGCCTTAAATCGGTACCTACATTTGTGGTAGTAGCTGCCCTTGGACAAGCCTGGCAAGCCTGGCCTGCAATCTCCGTCTGAGAACCACCTACCCTGTACCTTCCACGGCGCGCTGCAGGCATCATTCCGGTCACCACCGTGGGAGAGGAAGTTTTGGGGCTGTGGTAGGGCGGATAATTGAAACTCATCTTCACTATATTCGGGCTTCGTATGAAGTACAAAGTACTTCCCTGCTTAATCTATGCCCAAGAACATTGGCACCTAGATAGTCGGGCGGTTAATCGTTTTCCCGCCACCAACCCAGGTCGCGCGGAAGTAGTACAATGATATCTTCCATATTTCACCCCCCTATCGGACGTGTTATCCAAGGTTCTAACGTGCAGGTAGCACAATGGCACAGGCTCAGAAGGACCGTTCCAAACCGGGTGACTTCAGTCGTGGTCGCGTATTGGGCTTACAAGACCCACGCCTGCCGCGGTTCACTTGAAAGAAGCCCGAAATACGGAGTGCGGAGGAGACCATTTGTCGGGGCGCCGGCGCCGCGAGAAAGAGACGGAGCCCGCGGCCGGAACAATAGCCGGGAGCCGCATCCGCGGGAAGACGGTTTACCCATTGGACGCGATGTTCTACCCCAGACCGAGACCGCTGCCGACGAGTCTGTCTCCTCTTGTCGAAACGTCGCTGACTCGCTGGACCTGGAGGAGCCATGCCGAGACTGGCTTAGGGGCCGGGAGGGAAAGGCTGGCCACTGGCGGCTGGTGCACCTCCAGCGGCTCCCGCCAGGGCGCGCAGCGGTGTCGCGTCGCTGTCTCCGTACCGCCGCACTGCAACAATAGGTCGGAACGCACCACACTATTCCGAGACCCCAGCCGGCGGAACTGGCCCGCCGCGCCTGGTGTTGGCTTAGCCGACAGCTGCAACCGAAAGGCGGAGGAGGGGCCGCCGTCGGTTCGGCCACCCGCGGTCTATACTTTATAAAGCCGTCCTGCCGACGTCCTCGCGCGCGGGAGGGAGCTCCCAAACCGCTTTACCTCTGCCTCCACTCCTGTCAGGTCGTGGTGCCGTGCCCTGTCTGTGTACTTGGAAAGGCTGCGGGGTCGGTCACCGGCTCGCTCTGCCGTTAGCAATTGATTGATTGCTCTGCCCTGAATCCCTCCGGTCTGCCGCCTTGCCCCCCGAGCCGCCGAACCTCACAATGCCTTCCACGGCTCTCCGCATGCGAAGCCTCAGGGCATTCGCTCGCCATGGCACCCATGTGAGTATTGCAAAGGAGAAGCTTCCCGTGTGCGAGAAGCAACCACCAGGCTTACAATATCTCGCAGCCCGCATCCGTCTTCTCCCGGTCCTTCTCGGCCTCGATCCGCCGCGGGGACATCAACAAGGTGTACCCCTCTGCCGCCGAAGCCCTCAAGGACATGAAGCCCAACTCGACTCTGCTGTGCGGTGGTTTCGGCCTCTGCGGCGTCCCCGATACCCTCATCGACGAGGTCCTCGAGAAGCCTGACATCAAGGGCCTTACCGCCGTCTCCAACAACGCCGGAACCGACAACTCGGGTCTCGGCAAGCTGCTCAAGACCAAGCAGGTCAAGAAGATGGTCGCCAGCTACATTGGCGAGAACAAGACCTTTGAGACCATGTACCTGACCGGCGAAGTCGAGCTCGAGCTGACCCCCCAGGGCACCCTCGCGGAGCGCTGCGCTGCCGGCGGCAAGGGCATTCCCGCCTTTTACACGCCCGCAGCCTTCGGCACCGTCGTTCAGACGGGCGACCTGCCACTCAAGAACAACCCCGACGGCACCGCCGCCGAGTACTCGTACCCCAAGGACGTCAAGGTCTTCAACGGCAAGTCGTATCTGCTCGAGCACAGCATCGCTGGTGACTATGCCTTTGTCAAGGCCTACAAGGCCGACAAGCTCGGCAACTGCCAGTTCCGCCTGGCTGCTCACAATTTTAACGGCGCCATGGGCCGCAACGCGAAGATGACCATTGTCGAGGCCGAGCACATCGTCGAGCCCGGCGAGATCCCGCCCGAGGCCGTCCATCTGCCTGGAATCTACGTCAAGCGTGTCATCCAGAGCACCGCCGCGAAGCAGATTGAGAAGTTCACCTGGGCCAAGGACGAAAGCGATGCCGACGCCAAGGCGGCGCTGGGAACCGGCGACACGGCCGCAAAGCGCGAGCGCATCGTCAAGCGAGCGGCCAAGGAGTTCAAGAACGGCATGTACGCCAACCTGGGTATTGGCATGCCCATGCTCGCGCCCGGCTTTGTCGGCCCCGAGGTCGAGGTCCAGCTGCAGTCGGAGAACGGCATCCTCGGCCTGGGCCCGTACCCGAAGAAGGGCAACGAGGACGCCGACCTGATCAACGCCGGCAAGGAGACGGTGACGCTCAACCCCGGGGCTGCCGTCTTCGGCAGCGAGGAGAGCTTCGGCATGATCCGCAGCGGCCGAATCAACCTCACCATCCTCGGCGCTATGCAGGTCAGCGGCACGGGCGACCTGGCCAACTGGATGCTGCCCGGCAAGGTCAAGGGCTTCGGCGGCGCCATGGACCTTGTGAGCAACCCGTCGGCGACCAAGGTTGTGGTGACGATGGAGCACACGGACAAGAAGGGCAACCCCAAGATTGTCAAGCAGTGTGCATTCCCGCTGACCGGACGCGCCTGTGTGTCGCGGATCATCACGGAGCTGGTGAGTTGACCCATCTCCCCTTGTCTGAATTGGATAATGTGACTGACTGATACGTTATAGGGCGTTTTCGACGTCGACTTTGCTCACGGGCTGACCCTCATTGAGATTGCCGACGGCGTGACGGTGGACGAGATCAAGGGCAAGACGGAGGCGCCGTTCACGGTTTCCAAAGACCTGAAGGCCATGCTGTAAAACGAGTGATACCAGCTGCAAGAGGAACGGGGAGGGCCGTCAGTGGTGGTGCGATGGAGCATGGCAGTGTCATATTGTCATATTTAGTTGTACGTTGGTGGTGAGGGCATGTGTTGGTGGCCGGACCCTCTGGGTTTGGGCCCTGACGTCAGTAGCATCTCAAGGCGTCGTCGACTTCCCGTTTATGGGCGAGCATCAGAACAAAGGCAAATAATAGGGGCTAAAATAAACCGAATCTACCCAAAGTGCATGTCAATGCAAGGGACTGAAAACTTAAAACTGTCGGAAGGAGCGGCAACAGTGACGACGGCTTAGCCGTTGCGTGCGGTCTCAGCGAGATCCGGACTGACAGCGGCTCGCTCCTTCCAGCGTGTGGTCCAGTGACCAGTTTCCCCAACCAGCTCTCATCACTTCGACCTTGCGCCTCCCATTTGTCTCCCGAATTCATCGCTCACGATAGGCCCCTGAGAGGCTGCCATCCTCGCCGAAGCTTCGCCCCTGCCGCCATGTTCGATGAATCGAGCGGGCAGGTCTTCAAAGAATGGACCTTGCCTCGCCACGCCATCTCCCTCAAAGGCTCCGAGCTCGACTGGGCCCGCCGACGGCCATACCCCCTGTACACGCCCCGTGGCTCGCGAGGCCCGCGCTCGCTGGTAGACGTGACGATTAATGTCATTGCCAACAACATCGGCGATGTTGCTGAGGAGTACTTTGAAGCTATCCCGCAGCGTCTGCAATGGCGTATCTGGCGCTTTCTGGAAGCGAGGTTCGTAGCCTCATCATGACGGCCGCAACTCTAATCAGCCCTACCACGTCGGCTGCACGTCACGTTCCTTGGCTAACCAGAACGGTGACAGGGGAGTGTGCCTCCATGCGTGGAAGGTTTTCTCGAACCTGCTGCTGCGGGAGGATGAGGAGAAGACGCTCGGGCTGTACCGCTTCAGACAGCACATCTGTCGCCCGACAGATGAGTTGAAGCGCTACACGCAGCCCATGACGTCTCTGACGACCGACTTCATCACCCACCTCGTCATCAGCGGCGGCTGCGAGTTCACCGCCAACGAGATGCTGTGCCTGGCTGAAGTTAAGAATCTCGGCGTCCTGGAGCTCCTGCAGCCGGCCGACGAGGTCTGTGCCGTCTTCCCGCAGGTAAACGACCGCCTCTTACGCGGCTGGACCGAGATGGAGAATCCATTCCCGCTACTACGAATCCTGCGAATCTGGGGCGACCAATTCACTACCCAGGAGTCTCTTCGCTGGGTCTCCAAGTTCCCTTCTCTGGCACTGTACGATGTACTGGGTTCCAGGGAGGACTGGTCAAGTCCGCTCAGTCATGCAGCCGACGGGGGTTGGGAACTGGCCGAACCGGCGCAAGGCCTGGAAGATTCTCTCATGCGGTACCTGATGCTATTCGCGCCACTCGAGGAGACGCGCTACAGCAGACTCCGAGATCTGGCAAGGAGCATCGACACAGACCTGGTGTCTTTATGCAGCGACTCCCGGTGTGCCGTAAAGCTTGTCGCTGACCGCCAGGCACCGCCCCTTCTGGATTACCTGACAGACACGGCCAAGGTTAATATGCCTACGTGGGACCCCGACGCCGCCTCTAGGGAAGCTAGATCTTGCCACGGTGTGGCATTCGAGCCTTGGGCCTTTTGGCTATACTCCTTCATTGGCCAGCTCAGTCAGGACAGGGACATGAAGAGCCACGGCATCCAATCCGACACTCAGGCTGTCATCGGTCCCTTTGTGCTGCCCTCCAAGCCTCTTGCGTGTCTATTCCTGGGACACAGCGGCCGAGGGGGCATTCCGTCCAAGCCTTCGTATGTAAGCCGCGGACTCTTTTCAACGAGTCGATATACATTCACGAGACCTGGAGTCGTCCGCGGCCAGCGAGGAACCAACCCACCGCCAATAAGCAAGACGAGGACGAATCTTGTTTTCTCAGAGCGGACTGGACCGCGTCTACGAAGAAACAAGAGACAACGATTGGACGACGTGCTGCAATCGCTTTCGAAATGATGGAGCTTGACGCCTTACTGGGCGAATGCTAATTGCCCATGTGCATGGGAGCTTGCATATTCTTCCAGCCACAGCCCATCTCTTTCCCTTTTAGACAACCGCAAGCTTTTCCATTGGCTTCTACTCTTGGCAAGCTTTAATGTCGCTGGGGAGAGGGGGGTGCATAATTAACGTGATGCGAAGCCGGAACTCGAAGATGGACACGTTCTGTTTGAGTTCACACTGCTGAAAAGCTGTTTTGAAGGTTTGGAGGCGTCTTGAGCTTGCAATATTGCAGTTACTCTCGAAATCACTCTCGTTCGCTTTTCTTCTAAAGGCTTTGAACCCGCCTGAAAAGCCCGAGTTTGTTTTCACATACACGCTTGATCTCAACCCTCTTCCCACTCTTCATTACAGGAATAGATACTACCTGACAGCAATCCATACTACCTGGAAGCGCTCGTCGGCAGCAACTCGTCGGCAGCAATGGCCCATCAGAACATAACTCTGGCTCCTACAGCCACGCAACAAGAAGACCGGCCTGAACGCAACCGCGTGGAAGAATGCTCCAATAACGATATCCTGAACATCATTTTGGAAGAGCCACCATCATACGAGGTCATCACAGCATACTCTTGGGATGATTTGCCCCCCTACAATTATGACATCTCGCCGCCCGAATTCTACCTCACCGAGTTCTCCTGGAGCCGGTATTACCCAATTACTCAACCTCCCAGCGAGTCTACCAGAGCAGCATCCAGGGAAGCTATCAGGGCCCATTTCGAGAATAGGGTGCTGGCTGCAGATTCGAATACCACCACAACGGTAAATGGACAGAATGGGGCTGCACAGAACGGCCGCCCGACACTCGGCACACGAGGAGCGGCATACTTGAACATTTTTGAAGACAATGTTGAGAGAGCGGGACTGTCGGTCCGACCGGATGTGAGCACGTGGCCAAGAGGACAGCCTCGACAGTCGCGTTCACTCTGGCGGTATTTGATCCGCAGGGTCACTAAAGCTCGTCAACACGCAAGGCACCACGCAGACTTGGAGGAGACGCCCCTTGGTGGGACAGAACCGGATGGCCCCAGACAAGCGAGAGCCGCAACGCCAGGGAACCGACCCGTGCGCGACTTTGAGCAAAGCAGGAGCGGCGAATGCCGCTGAGGATGCCGGCAAAACCGATGTCTCTTGTGTTTTGGAGTTTGGAGGCTTGATTTATTTTTGCAGTGGGAGCAGAGCGCCATACACGCGACGTGATATTAAAGTTGGTGGCTTTCTGCACCTACAAAGGCATATGATGAAGAGTTTGGTTTGCTGGGCTTCAACGGAGCTGTATAAACACATGGGCTGGAACCAATACCCCGATTTGGAAAAATGGACAGGGAGAGCGCAACAATTGTATCACTATATCAATGTATCATCTCTTGTGTATAGCTTCAATGCATTGACAGCACGACAGTGCGCCCCTTTACTTTGATGAGATGGCCCTTGACGGGTTGTGATGCTTGATAAGATGACATCGAGGGATGCAAATGAGTGCGAACCGAACGTGCGCAGGGGTCGCAGCCTGCCCCCTCTGCCATCTACACTAGCAGAAGACAAACGGGCTTTTTGACCGCACTCGTACAAAGCACCCAGTGCTGCTGGAAAGCAGCCGGCGTGGTGAGTCTACTCAGTGTTGGTGGTGCAGCTATAATTTATAGCAGACAGGTCAACTGATGCTTCAACCCACATCCATGCTGCATGCGGAGACCATATCCAGCGTCAAGTGCAGCAGGACGCAGAATCGGCAAGGCAAGATAATTACGGGTACTAGCATCGTAGCAGCATCACGACCATGTGAGTCTTGCGTGCGCATCCATCCTCAATGCTCACGCGACAGTCGGGAGAAGGCATGTACCGCCGGACAAATTTTTATCTGGACCACGGGCACCGAGGTGCAAGCAGCGCAGATGGTAAGATCGACGGAAATATCTCTTCTCTCCTCCAGTTTCCCCTCCGGTAGCATCCATTGAAGCGTAGAAGCCAGAGTGAATTTGAAGGATTATTTTCTAGTAGGTTTCATGAAGAAGAAGAGAAGAAAGGAAAAAGGGAAATTTGCGGCGCGCAGAATAAGTACGTGGGTGGGCTGGCTGGGCCGGAAGAACGATGTGCCTGTAGCCGGGGCCAGGTGGGCTTGGGTTACGCACAGGTTACCATCAGCCCTGTCCTCACTGGCTGGCAGGGTCTGCTGTGGGCGGCTGTTCCCGCTGGAATTGCGGCTTGAGCGCTGAATGCCAGTTAAATCCCCGTGTCTCGCGAGAATCATCGACTTCCTGGCGACAGTTCGGCACGTCAATCAACATCCAACTCGATGCAAATGACGCGATTGACGTGCCGCGACAGAGGCATCCGGGGCGGTGAAATAGACAGCAGCAGGCGCCATCAGGGTCTCCGCCTCTGCAGGGTGTAGCCAAACAGGTCCCTGAACTGCCGCCTCATGCATCGTGTCGTGTCGGTCGTGTGAGCGTCCCCTCCTGAATTGGCCCGCCCGCCCAGACTTGGAGCCTGACTCACCCACTCTTCCTCTTCTTCATCCTGAGTCACAATTTGGATCTTTTGCTTTGTTCCTGGTTCTTTGGACCTGCGTACCCTCGCAATACCTCACGAATCTACCAGTTAAACAACCAAGACCAAGTTTTGTTCGCAAGGCTCGTCTTAATCCACCAGCCCTGGTGCTCGCAAACTGCTACCTATTATTACCCCGCTACCCCGCCGCAGCACTGCCAAAACATTCCATTCTGATCCCTCTTCCTCCCCAACTCGCCACCAGACCTTTACGCTTCTACGTTGGATACCAGTCATTGTGGGTGCGATAAACACTTTGCTGCACTCCTCTACACTTCTCGTACATCCTCGAAAGTACAATATGGCTCCCGGAGGCCCCCCTGCAACTGGAGGAAGAGGCCGTGGTGGCAAGTTTAACAAGCCCACGCGAGGAGGTACGTTTGCAACGGCCCCCCCCTTCCTGACTGCTGGCGACTGACTATGATTTCTATCTACCAGGCGGCAAGCACTTCTCGCGAAGCCTGCAACCCGTCGACGCCGAGGGCAACCAGATAAGCATGTGGAGCGCCGACTCCAAGAACCGGTCCGGCGACGAAGACGAGGACTCCTCCGAGGAAGAGTCTTCTGAGGAGGAGGACGTTGCCGCCACCGGCGCGTCCAAGGCCGTTGCCGATGCCAACCGCGAAGACCGCAAGGCCCTGAAGAAGGCCCGCAAGGACGCTGCCATCGCCAAGCAAAAGACCCGCACCGTCGAGGTCGGCGACCTGCCCTCGAGCGACGAGGAGGACAGCGACGAGGACGAGGACATGCCCGCCAACCCGAACCACTCCAAGGCGGCTCGCACCATGGCTCAGAGCGGTGGTGCGGACAGAGACGTCGAGGAGATTACGGATGGCGTCAAGAACATCAAGGCGCCGGCCAGCCGTCGCGAGAGAGAGGCAGTCGAGGCGGCCGCTGCCAAGGAGAGGTACATGAGGCTGCAGGCTGCAGGCAAGACGGACGAGGCCAAGGCCGACCTGGCGAGACTCAAGCTCATTCGCGAGCAGCGCGCAGCAGACACGGCACGGAGACAGGTACGGACCAACAACAAGCCTCCTTGAAGCAGTTGGGGAGTCCACTGGTGCTAACGAGACCTCCTAGGCCGAGAAGGAAGAGAGGGAGGAGCAAGAGAAGGCGCGCAAGGCCGAAATCGACGCCAAGGAGGCCAAGAAGCGTGAAGCAGCTGCTGGCCCCAAGAAGGGAAGCAAGAAGAAGTAAAGCCGCTGCCCTGGTCACCATCTTTGAATGCGGCTCGGCAGTGCTTGTATCTTGTCGGCTGCCTGGCACAACTGTGAGATTTGTTGTCGCACATGCGCCTCGATATATTCCCCTGGACAGTCACGGAATCTATTATGCCACAGCCCGCTACTACGGGCGCAATGATGAAATGCATCTGCGTTTTTATGTACAAGGCCATCGCTGTGACGCCGAGCCTATGTCTTCTCGATGTGACGTATGGGGTTAAAGTCTGCACATGACCAGCCTCCTCGAGCAAAGCACGGTACCGAGACGTATTCGCCAACGCTGTTGCGGAATAAGAAGAAACGTATGCACACTGCAATCACATACAAAAGACCATCGATTTTGACTTCAAAATAAAAAAAATAAATCGTCAGAACCGTCGAGGTTGACCATTAAACGATGCAGATGCAGCCGTGCCAAGCCGTTGGAAGTTGGTGGTGGCAGGTGCCTCGAGTCCCCAAGGCACCCCACCTTTTGTCATCGTCGGTTGGGCCCAGAAGGAAACCAGGGTGCGGGAGGAAAAAACGAAAAAAAATCCAGCGCCGCCAGCAAATCGTCGACCGCCTTCATCACCAACCTCGTTTTCTGCCAGCCACAATTCTTGCTGTGCAGCTGCCCGACCGCTGAATCTCTCTCCCATCGCTCGGGGCAGCCAAAACCGGAACCAGCACAAGCCAACCGCCGTGCCCGTACCCAGGCCACAGCTGTGAACCAGCCATGGCCGAGTCCTCATTGCAGGTTCGTCTGCTGTGCACGCTCTCGTGCCCCGCTGCAGCACCAGGCGGCGGCGGCTGGAGCTCGATGAACTCAGAGTCTGACTGTGCTTGATAGGATCGCTTGCGCGATCACGCAAAGGCCTTCAACGGTCTCTTGAGCTTGATCCCTGCCAAGTCGTACTACGGCGAAGACACCAGCGTACGTGCTCCTCGCCCTTTGCTGCATATTCCATCCCGAGCAACATTCCCAGCCACCAGCCAATCCAAGGCTCCCCGGCCGATTCGCTGCGACGTGCATTCCCCCGAAACCAGGCAAGAACGACTCTGACTGTCTATATCAACAGGACCAATGGCAGAGGAAAAAGCAGACCAAGGAGGAGGCCGCCGCCGCCCGCAGAGGCAAACTTGACCCGGACAGCGAGCTCAACCGCAACGCCAAGGAAGTCATGGACGAGCGAGCCAGGAACAAGCGAAAGCTGCGAGAGCTGGAGCTGGAAGCGGAAGCCGACGATGCTTCCGACGTCGACGTGTCGTTCGAGGCCATCGACGGCGTCGAAGCTGAACAGCCCGGCCAAGGTCTGAGAAAGAAGACCGCCGTCAGCAACAAGAAGCAGAAACTCAATGACGGCGCCGACCAGCCGCTGAAGCTGTCCAAGAAGGAAGAGAAGAAGGCCGCCAAGAGAGAGAAGAAGGCTGAGAGGAAGGCCGAAAAGAAGGCGACAAGAGCAGACAAGCCACCGACGCCGGCAAAGGCCAACATCACCGACGCCCAAGAGCCCAGCAGCACACCGGCCAGCAGTAAGAAGCAAAAAGGAAAGAAGACCAAGGGTGATGCGACTCCCTCAAAGGCCAAGCCAGAGGCACCCCAAGCAGGCAAGGCTGAGGATGACGTAGAGGAGGACGACACGATGACCGATGCGCCGGTACTGTCACTCGATATCTCTGGCCTTGAAAAAGAGGGAGAACACAGCGAACCATCCACTGCCGAATCGAACCCTCATTCACCCACATTCGACACAGGCGAGCCAGCGGCGCCTGAGAATGGCACCTCTGGAGAACCTGCCAGCACCACCACGTCCATCTCATCCGCCATTCCTCCTTCCGAGAAGCCAAAGCACATCAAGATCCCCGCCGACAGCGCCGCCCTGCGAGCCCGACTTGCCGCCAAGATCGAAGCACTGCGCGCGGCTAGAAAAGCTGACGGCCCTGATGGAAAGCCTATCCGCACCCGACAGGAGCTTATCGAGGCGAGGAGAGCCAAGGAGGCGCAGCGCAAGGCTCATAAGAAAGAGCTTTGGAAGCAAGCCAAACTGGAAGAAGACAGAAAACGCGAAGAGGCGCTGGCTTCCAACTCGCCTGGCGTTATGAGCCCTGCCGTCGAGTTGGACGAGGCTACCGGCAACTTCTCGTTCGGCCGAGTGGCATTCGGAGACGGCTCGCAGATGTCGCACGACCTCAGCTATGTCGTGACCCAGGGCAGGAGGAAGGGCCCGTCCGACCCGAAGACAGCCCTGCTCAAGGTGCAGAACCAGAAGAAGCGTCTTGAGGAGCTCGACGCGGAGAAGCGCGCCGACATCGCAGAGAAAGAAACCTGGCTGACGGCCCGCCGCCGCGTCGAGGGCGAAAAGATCCGCGACGACGAAGCCATCCTGAAGAAGGCCGTCAAACGCAAGGAGACGGCTAAGAAGAAGAGCGAGAAGGCGTGGAAGGAGCGCTCCAAGGGCGTGCACGAGGCGCAGAAGGAGAGGCAGAAGAAGCGCGAGGAGAACCTCAAGAAGCGCAGGGACGACAAGCTGCTCGGCAAGGCGGGCAAGAAGAAGGGCGGCAAGAAGGGTGGCGGCAAGAAGAAGGGCGGACGACCCGGCTTCGAGGGCAGCCTCGGGGTCGGCGGTCGCAAGAAGTAAAATAAAACGAGAGTCGAGCCATTCTTTGATTTTCCTTTATGTTGTTTCTCAAGGGGCTCTTGGATTTTGCATTTTGCCTGAAGGGGCGATTTCGGCGCTGGCGTTGGGGGAGGATAGCCAAGGAGGGCGTTGCTTTCTCAGGGGACGGAAGACATGTACACATGTTGGCAGACGACAACGGCAGCATAGTACATAGATAATGGACACGAATCCAGGAAGCGAGAGAGAGCCTTGGTCTGGATGTCATGTCTCGCGTATGAGACGTGCCCTTCTGATACGCCCTCCACTCTACTTCACATTGTACATGCGCACGGCGCAGACATCACGAGATGCTCTACAAGAGTCCGACCGCAGGGCTAAGGACAGTTAAAAAAAAACCATTTCAATGGGCGGCCAGCAGAGCCCTCGTCTTGCGTTATTCTCGTTACAAAGCAGCAACGTACGATCTGATTGCCCTGGCTCCCTCCCTCCCCAGAAGACCGCTTTTTTTGCCCAACCCACATCTTTCTTTTTCAACAGACACGGCGGAGAGAGACAGGAAGAAAAACGATGCGAAAAGGCAGACGAAGACGTTAAGGAAAAGGGGGGGGCGGGGAGCAGAAACGGGTGCGGTGTCCTGCCCTCCGTGGCTAGAGCCTTACGGCGTGACCCCTCGATTCCCGATGTATAGAGAGGAGCAATATGATGTATGGCCGAGTCAGAACAACCATCCGCTGCCTGCATGTGCCCAACCGTCTCGTTGGGCTCAGCAGGGCGGATGCAAGTTGTGCATTAAGGCGGCGTGGTAAAGGTGAGGACGGGATGAAGTAGGTGGTCGAGAGAGCGGGGGATCGGTCGGCTACAAAAAAAGTCGCCGGTTCATCATGTTGGAGCATGCGGCCGACCGTTCTAGACGAGCTGGTGACGGTATTGACGCTCGCTTGAACCGCGTGTCATATTTGGTCTATAGCAGAGAGTCGAGGCGGGTGAAGACGCTCAGGCAGGCTGCCACGACCTCGAGCTGCAGCTCCTTGTCCTTGGATTTGCTCACCTCCTGCGCACGCCGTTAGCGTTGATTCAAGCGAACGGAACATCCCTGACTGGGGGATATTTCAGCCTACCTCTGCGATGACCTGTGGGAGGTTGGCTCCGATGCCGTTTGAGGTAGCCTTCTTGCCAAACGGCCACTGACTGTAGTCGGCCAGCAGCTCGTCCGTCTGGGAAAAGGCACGCTCCCTGGCCTCATGGCCCAGCGTCGACAGGGCATTCTCGAGAACGTTGGCGGCGTAGGCAGCGCAGACCATGGACACGGTGCGCAGGTAGCGGAACTCGAGCGACTCGGGTAGGAACTGGCTGCTGTTGAGGACGACGGTTCGCTGGGTCAGGACGTTGCGCACGCGGCGGCGAATCTCCTCCTTGGCGCCGCCATCGGCCACGGGGTGGGTGGCCATGTCGAAGAGGAGGAAGTTGCGCTTCTCGGTTCGGAGGATGCCCTTGTCGACGAGGCCCTTGGCGAGGCGCTCGCGGACTTGCTTGAGCTGGTAGCCAATCTTCATCAGGTTCCAGGTCTCGCCTGTTCAGGTCATCGCGTTAGCCTCTCGGGGTAGTTGGTGGCGGCGGCGGGCAGGGCGGGGCAATTACCGCTCATCAGGTCGATCCAGGAGCTGACGCTCATCTTCTCGCTCTGCTTCATCATCTTCAGGGCCTCATCGAGAAGAACCTCGCCGGTGAGGGTGTCGTCTATGACTTCGATGTTGCGGTCCGCGGGGGGGAAGCGCCGCCGGGCGGGGTCCTTTTCCATGCTGATGCGGCCACGGAAGGCCAGCTCGAGGACGATGCAGCCGCGCAGGGCGTACGAGATGTTGTCGTTCCAGAAGGAGAGGTAGCCCTGCCATGCATTGCTTGTTTAGCCACGGGGTGCCTGCACGTCGATGCCAATGGCTAACGGCCACGTTGGAGACAAAAGTCTTGGAGGCGGATTGACACCTCGAGGGGCGCGTACCTGCTTATCCTTGAGGCCGAGGAGCAGCACCTCCTCCATCATGGTCAGCTTGGGCTGTTTGCTCCGCTCGGCGCTCTCGCTAATGTCTCTGGGGTCGAAGGCAATCTTGTGGCCGTTCTCGCTGTTCTCGTAGCTCGTCTCGGGGGCGCTGTCCCTGACGTTGTTGGCCGAGTTGCTTCTCGAGGCCGCGTTGCTGCTCTCGCCATCGGCAACGCCCAGGCCGCCAGCACCGGCGCCGCGTCGCCGTGTCAGCCCCGACGAGGACATGTTGACGCTTCAGAGACGGGTGATGGCGTCGGGTGGTGTATGGGCGGCGCCGAGTCGAATGCGCCGCTCGTTGCGACGTCGGTGCAGGATTTCGCGTGTCGAGGGGCCGGGGTTTGCAGACGGGAGATCTGGTACGACGAGAGGGGGGAGCAGGACAAAGGGAGGCCGAGTCAACGGCGCGCGAGTCAGCCACGAGAGTCCGCGCACGGGAGGGGGCAGTAAAGTCGAGTCGAGGCTGTCGCCGTGGGAGGATGGATGGATGGATGGCTGATGGCTGGACGAAGGAGATGGTGTTGTTCACGTAAATTCGCTACAGGTCCACTTGGCCCTGACGGGGAGAGATTGAGGTCGGGTCGGCCCCGTCCCAGTTGGGCGGTGGACCTGTGGTGCTCTGTGGACACACCCTGGCAATCAATCGATCAACGGCGACAGGGGGCCGCGCTGCTACCTAGATTCGGCGAGTTTGCTGCCGCCCAGCACCGCGGCGCTGTACTTTGCAGCCTGTATGCAGAAGCCGTGCACCGGCTGCGCTGTGATACGTGATTCCTGGGATGAAGGGACGTCCCTGCGGCTGTAATTGGGACAGGAAACGGGCTGCTGGAGGCGTCGCGGGCTACCTATCCTGTACGAATAACGCTACGGTACATACGGGCTCGTGTTCAGGCTGAGTGTTGTGCTCTGCTGCTTGAGCGTGTGGCAGCCTCCACCGACAGGTCGCCGAGGACGCCTCAAGCATACCGTAGGCACCCAGCTAGGTACGGAGTACTTCATACCTAAGGTACCTAGGCAATACGAGTATACGAGCAGGTGCAGGCGCTGAGCCGTTCTGTGAGCTCGTCGCGTGCCCGGCTTGTGCTGCATCGCTCGCTCGCTGGAGGGGCTGCAGCAATCGCCCAGCTTGGGTGAGGCGCTGAGGCCAGGTAGCAACAATTGATCCACCAGCGACTGGGATTCCAGTCCATCCTTGGAGACGCGGGTCAACTTCGGGCTGTTCGCTCCTGCCGCCCTGCCATTAAGGCAGATGGTAGCTGGCTGCCAGGCAACAACAAACTCACAGTCAAACAAATGAGCGTTTAACTCACCCACATATTCCGCTATTGGTGCCGTTGCCTAACGGGCCGCCTTTGATGTGACCCAAGACGTGATCTGGAAAAAGAACGAGAGGAGTGACCAACACACCAATCGCCGCCATTCATACGCGCCCAGGCTCGCTGGCTTCCAAGAGGCAGCCTGTTTCCCGTGTGCTAGAGAGCCAATTACTTTAATGCATCGGACAATATAAAATGATTGACATCTACCCGCTGTGGATTTGATTCAACCATCTTCTATCAACCCTATTCTTCCACTGCAATCCTGTTCAAGAGGCGCCGACAGGAGGCAAAGAAGAAGGGAGATACGGAAACACTGATCAGGAAGGCAGCCGACGAGTCTCGGAGGCGCAGAGGCGCAGGTTCAAGCACTACCTGAGGGTGCAATTATCTGGTCATGGGTATGCCAAACGAGTCCTATGTGACGTTCGTACCACTAACGGACATACAGGCAGCCTCACCCATAATGGGCGAATGGCCTATACTTTGGGGTATGGTTAGGGCGTTGCGCCAAGGCTATCATTGTGACTGCAGTAGCGGGCAAAGGGGGAGGTTGACCTGGATTTCCGGGGGAGTAGCTACAGCTTGTATTGCTTCTCAAAACGCAGTGCCATCTCCCTTGCTTCACCTGTGTCGGCATTATCCTCAAGCTATCGATTTCGTGCGTGCCGATGTCATACAGACATGTCTTCTCCATTTCAAGCTCATTTCGGAACTACGGCATTTCCTGGAGCGCGTAGACATGTTTTAATGACAAAGGAATACTTCTCTCGACCATACTACTCCTCAGGAAACCGAACAGCGCAGTCCTCTTCGTATGCCTTCCGCTGCTCCATCTTCATCCGCACTAACGGTTCAAGCTTTGCCTGCGTCGCCTCATCAAGTAAACCCAAACCGTCACCGTCCGCCTGATCATGCAAAGCATACCAATATATATCGTCCATATCCAAGCACGTCCTTGCGGCATAGTTAAACCAGAAACGCCCAGTCTTCCATGAATCCCGCATTCGAGCAGAAAGGCGTGGCTCCTTTCCAAGGCCCCTATTTCCAGCCGCAGCCAGGTTTTCTTCCACTCGCTCCAGTGCTCGAAGGAACTGCTCCATCCTCGGGACATACAGTGCCAGGAACTCATCCATGCTCATACGATCAAGCCATAAGTCTGGCCCCCGCAATAGCAACCACCAGGGCGGGTCGTAGATGAACTGTGCTGGCATGCTGTTGGTGAATTCAAAGTCGAGCACGGCAGTGATACGAAGTGACCTTGGGTCGATGAGCATATTCGAAGGCTGTAGGTCATCGCAGAAGATCTTGAACGGGCCCGCGTCATCGATGCAATATTTCGGGATCAGCTGCTTAAGCCTCCGACGGGCGATAAAACGCCTCCGGACATCAGCCTCATCTCTAGCGAGGTTTCGCTGCGTGTCAAGATGCAGGAGGCGCTGGTTCACAATCGAGTAGAAGAAGTCACTCGCACGATAGAATAGTGCAGTAGGAAGGCAGTCCACCGGATATCCTGCTCCAGTCACCAACTCGTTCATATCGTATGTCAGGGGCCTCCTGGTGACAGCCCATATCCCTGAAGCATCCTTCGAAACGGCTCCGATAAGAGGAAACTCAAGCCGAGAAAGTTGATATATATAATCGGCTAGTTGATCATAAATAATATCAAGCGTCACCTCGTCGATAGCTGGGTTGAGGATCATCTCCGCATCTTCATCTTCGGTCGGTTGCTTGAGGAAAGTCGATAGCTTGGTCCCTTCAATAAAGTCCATGATGATAAAAGGGCCTAACTGCTGTGGGCTTTCCTCGGCTGAACCCCAGTAGCGTATAGAAGGCAGGGGAATGGTGGTGTGCTGGCGGAGGTACTCGATGATACGCACTTCGTTTTCGACCTTTTCAGCCCTCCATGGCGAATTTGTATGGCCTGGTTTGGCAAAGCGAATGAGAGCGCTTGGTTGTTGACCCCTAAATCCGATGTGGAAGCTGAGGTTGAAAGATCCTTTGAAGAAACCAATATACTCCCCGCCGCCCTTGCCATCCAAGCGAGCATCAACAAATGCCACGACTTCGTCTCTCGCGTCGAGGAGCTTACGTATCCAAGCCCTACATTCATCATCGGCGTTTGCCTGAGCAATCTCGTCATAGGCCGTCATTTTTGCTTCGGGACAGGTGTTGGCATCGCCGGTCGCAATCGCTGTATAGGGCGGACGCTAAGGAGTGCACGGGGCATAGAGGAATGCTCGGAGGTACTGAGAGCATTGATGATGTCCCACGTTGAGCTTTCGCGGGGTGGGCCTATACTGTAGAGGATGTTGCAGGTCGAGGATGCAGGCAGCGCTTACATAACTGGCACGGGTACCCGTGGGCCCCGCTGCCCCAGAGCGAATGACTAAGCATAGAGCATTGCCAAGTGATGGACGGCGAACGACAAACGACGATCGACGCCAGGCTTGTCCAGGCACGATCATCCTGTACGATCCAATCCTACTTCAAAATGATATCGCAGATGCTAATTGAGCTGCAGAAGGGACCGATGAGGTTACTTGGGCCGTCTGCCATACGTAGCGGTGGTGCCTTGCGCTGACCCGCTCGACGGGGAGGACACACCTTGTCGCGCGGAACACGACTTTGCGATACTATCACGACTCCGGGCAGCCACCGCCGTATGTTCTTGGGGACCATGGATGGGATCTCACGGCGATTCCTACTGCCATATACATGCCCGGGTACTCCTGTGGACAACACAAATTTGTCGTTTCTGGCTACCCGCTGCGTGCATCTATTAGCAAGGCGTTGTCGCCGACGGACGCACCTCGACTTGGTGCACCCTGATACGGAAGATCGACGCCAAGCATCGCAGATGAACACGCTGCGGTGCCGCCAACAGGGCCTCAATGCCCACGCCGTCCCGTAGGGTTGCCCACGAGGGCCGAGTCTTTACTTCAATGCCGCTCGCAGCGTCATGGGGGCGAGGTTGTGGTGGGAAACCCATTTGCATGCGTGCCATGGTGCGTTCGAGACACCGATACCGAAGTCTTGCCTCATTTGCAAAGGCCAGCGCCCGTGAGACGCTGGTACAGGGCCCTCTATCCGCTGTTCTGGGCGTGTTCAGGCGCCTGCTGCCGCTGCCCGGGGAACACGGCCCACCAGCCCCCAGCAACCACCTGTTCACCCGCCACCACAGCTGTTCAGAACCTTATAAACCCGAATAGGGTATCAGCATTCAACAGCGGTGGGTGGGCGATGTGGCCGAGTGGGTTAAGAGGGACGCCTCTTAGCTTACACTCGGCTGCAAACCTCACTCGCCTCAGACACGTCGCCGGCCCTGGGTAGGGCTGTGATCTGAGGCTGGGCAAGGCCCAGTCTCAGCACAGCCTGAGACCGAGCTGGATAACGGCGCAAAGCAAATTCTCCAAAGTCACGAAAGTGCCGGGGCGCGCTGTAGTATCTCCGCTATAAGAGAGATAGCAGGGCGTTGTAGACCGTAGTTTTTTTTTGGTGTTTTGGTTCCTTATTTTTTGTCCGGATCACGTAGGCGACGGTGTGCATGCTGTTCGATTCAACACAGGGTCTCGTCTTTTTTTCTTTTTGCTGCTCTTCTTCCGAAGCCCCTGTCTATTCTTTACCTCAAGTTATTTTACCGTTTTCTATTTGTTCCTCATTCGTTTTTGTCTGCCTCTTGGCCTGCATCGCTCCTGCATCGCGATGCTTGCAAGTAAATAGGCAGTGCGAGTCGGGTTTGGAATGGATTCACACTGCTACTACATAAATGGTCCGACCTACGTGCCAACTGCCTCCTTCCACAGCTCGTCGAAGTTGATGTTCTCTGCCTCAAACATGTCGCGAATCCTCTTCGCCGCCGCCTCTTGCTTCTCTGGGCCGAATCCGCCCGGCTGCCCGGCTTCAAACTGCACAATCTCGATCCAACGGTAGAACAAGTCATCCTTTCCCATGGCTGTGAGCGCATCCCTGAAAGCGAATACTTGCCGCCTTTTGTCGTCCTCGTCCGCCTGGGAGCCCGCCCTGATGTCGTAGCACAGCCACCCGTGGTCCTTGTGATGTACCAGGATCACCGTCTTGAAGGCCTCGAGGGCAATGGTCTTCTTGTCGACCAAGGCGTGGGCGTAGACCATGGCCTCCCAGTCCAAGTCCCACTGGCCGTTCATGAGCAAGTATCCTGTCTTTTGCTCTTGCAGTAGGGGGGACGTCGCCTGCTGGATATAGGCGGTCAGGATCTTGCGCGAGTCTGGGTCCTTGAAGATGTCGCCGAGGACACGGTCCCAGTCGCGGCTCCGGCGAACGTAGATCTCCTTGTCCTGGAAGCCGACCTTGCGCCGCCAGAACATGGGATTGCCGTGACGCTGACCAGCGGCAAACTCGACGGGCCACGGCCAGACGAAGACGAATAGGACAAAGTCGATGAACATGCTGATGCCGCGCTTTGCAATCTCCCACACGAGTTCGGCCCAAGTCGCCTCCGACGTATGGAAGGTTGCCTCGCTCGGATACCCAAACGCCGAGACGACGAGCTGCCAGTACCAGGGCAGGATCCAGTACATGCGCCAGACGAAGAGGAGCGAGACGCAAACGTTCATGGCCACGGGAACGAGGAAGATCTTGCGCTTAAAGGACGCGGGCTTGGTGTCGATGTGGGTGATGTAGACATGCTTCTCAGAGAGCCCGCCGATGAAGGGCTGGAGGACTTCGGGAGGGCTCTTGAAGGGAGCTGGTGGTGATCCGGTCGGGCCGGATGAGGTGGCCTGCTTCGACTTTGCGGGCCTCTTTGCGGGAGCCATGGTGTCTGCTGTTTATCGCTTGGTGGTTGACACTGGAAGTAGCTTAAGAGGTGAAGTCGTCTTCTGGATGAGCGAGCTTTCGGGGGTGGCCAATTGCAGAGCTGGCGAAGCTGTGTGGTGCAGACAAAATAGAAGCTGCGGACTTCAACATGCACAAGATCCGAGAGCATTGCCGCGCGCAACCTCAGGAATAGAAAAAGGTGCCAATACGGCAGTTTTTGTTGTAATTTAATAAAAAGTCCTTTGTGATAGTTGCAAATTCAAGCAAAATTAATTAAACCGCCGTTCGAACCGACCTTTGGTACTTCTCACCTTTGTCGTTGCCCATGGGATGGTCGGTGGTTGTTAATGTCACCCAGGACCCTTGCGGCGGAGCTGGTGGTGGGCCATCCCTGCGCCGAAGCTCCCCAAATCGTAAGCCTCCACCTCCCAAGTTGGCAGCGGCTCAACGCAGAAAAGTTCCACAGCTTCGTCCAGACTCCAGCGCAACTTCACGAGCGGGCATTTCTGGAGAATCCCATGTCAACAGCGTCTTGCTCCACGCCTGTCTGGCATATTCCGCGGCAATGTTGAAGGCTAGCGCATGGAAGGTAGGGCAACCTGCGCTGGATTGACGGTTTCGGGTAACTGACTGCAGCAATACAGAGTCGCGGCCATCCATTCGTCTGCGCATCGTGCCGACAGAAGCTCTCTACGACTACGCGACAACTGCGGGATCGCACCCTTCCGAGCTGCGCCGGGTCTCTGAGCCTTCCCAGAGCACCGCAGCATGTGAGACTGGCAGTGCTACAGCTACGAAGTGCGCGGCACCTTTCGACAACTGCGTTGCTCTATAACTCGGCCGAGAGTGGCAACGCCCCAAGACCTGGAGGGTTCCCGGGAGGATTCGCAGGCAAAGCAGGCGGCTCTTGGGGCTCGTTCGCATCTGGCGCCAATCGACCAGCGCAAGCCGATGATGGTCTCCTCCCTCACGAGCGAGAGGCGCGCCAGCGTACCACCAGCGTTCCGGCTCGGGCAAAGGAGACACCGGCTTCCGGGGAGCCCAGGGCTGGGACATTGAACAGGGGCGTGCGCGAGGGCCAGCTGAGGAAGGACAGTACTAAGCGCAGCCCCAACGAGGCGCAAGCGAAACTGTCGAGATCTGTCCTTGCCGATGTGTTCAACACGAATCGAGAGCCCCGATCTCCACCGACGCCGAAGTCGTGGTCTACAAGGGCTCAGCAGTCGGACGGAAGCGGCCCACAAGAGTCGAATGGCTCCCCTGGCAGTGCGGGAACAGGTTCGGCAACGTCGGAGCGAGACAGCTATGGAAAGGGTCTCTTCAACAACCGCAAACCTGCGCTTCACGAATCGCCAAAGGTCTCTGGCGGGGGCAGCACTAAGCATCCTGGATGGGGCTCGTTCAGCAGTCGTAAAGCCCAGACGCCAGGGCATGGGCACGGACATGGAAACGAGTCCTCGATATGGAGTGAAATAACGCGCTCAAGCCGGCCCAAGGCGATACCGCATTCGAAAATGAAGTCGGCTAGCAGCAGTGAGCCCGTGGCCGGCCAGTCTAAGGCGGATGTTCCGCCAGCGGAACAGGACTTCTGGGGGGAACTCGAGACCAGAGTCGCCGGCTTCAAGGGCAATAGCAAGGCCAGGCGAGAGAAAGCCGCCGCCGAGGCATCACCGAAACTGCTCAACGACAAACCCACAAGGATCCCTCGAGATATCGACGCTCAGCAACTAGTCGGAGTGAGTCCACGAGACAAGACAACGGGCCGTAAAGTCGAAGCCGGAGAAGAGCCGCAAAAGCAAAGACGGAAATCTAGATTTGAGCTGGAGGAGGAGAAGCTTGAGGATCGCCGGTCAAAGAAGTCCACGAAACCCCAAAAAGGCCGACGAATGCAAGAAGAAGACGACTGGGATGACGAGGCCATTCACCGCTGGGAACAACGGCAGCGCCGCGAGGCCGCAAAGCAGGCTCGGAAGAAGCAAGCCCTCCGGGAGCCGAAGGCTGTCCCGATCCACGTCCCCGAGTATATCAGCGCGTCGAACTTGGCCCAGGCATTGAAGCAGCGTCCCGACCAATTTATGAAGGACATGGAGGAAATGGGGTTCGAGAATGTGACGCCTGATACAATCATGACTGGCGACACCGCAGCTCTGATTGCCATGGAGTATGGGTTTGAGCCGACCGTCGACACTGGCTCACAAAGAGACCTCAAACCTCGGCCGATACCCGAGGACGTGTCGGCTCTGCCTGGGCGTCCCCCGGTGGTCACCATCATGGGCCATGTTGATCACGGCAAGACAACTCTCCTCGACTGGCTGAGGAAGTCGTCTGTCGCCGCACATGAACACGGTGGAATCACACAACACATTGGCGCGTTCGTGGTCAAGATGTCGTCCGGAAAAGCCATCACGTTTCTGGACACTCCCGGGCACGCCGCCTTTCTTTCTATGCGCCAGCGCGGAGCGAATGTGACGGACATTGTCGTGCTGGTGGTCGCGGCGGACGACAGCGTCATGCCGCAGACGATTGAGGCTCTGAAGCATGCCACGGCAGCAAAGGTGCCCATCATCGTGGCCATCAACAAAGTCGACAAGGAGGACGCTCGCGTTGACCAGGTGAAGGCGGACCTTTCGCGACATGGAGTCGAGATTGAGGACTTCGGAGGCGATGTTCAGGTTGTCTGTGTCAGTGGCAAAACTGGCCTCGGTATGGACGATTTGGAGGAGAACATCCTCACACTGTCGGAAATCTTGGACGTTCGCGCCGAGACTGATGGCATGGCCGAGGGCTGGATCCTGGAGTCGAGTGTCAAGCAAAATGGCAAGGCGGCGACCGTCCTCGTCAAGAGAGGAACCTTGCGACCGGGCGATTTCATTGCTGCTGGAAAGACTTGGGCAAGGATCCGGGCGCTCAGGAACGAGGCTGGCGTCGAGCTCTCGGAAGCGCCTCCTGGGACGCCAGTGGAGATTCTCGGCTGGCGAGAACTGCCCGATGCTGGGGAGCAGGTGCTGCAGTCTCCCGACGAGGCCAAGGCCAAGACGGCAGTCGAGTACCGGCTGGAGATGGCCGAGCGTGAAGAGAGCTCGGTCCAGCTCGCTGAGCAAGAGCAGCGCCAGCGGGAGAAGGCCGCTCTAGAGGCTGCAGAGGCAGCAGCCAAGGCGGATGGCGTTGAGCCGACAACGAGTGAGGCGGCCGAGCCCGGGATTCTGTACCAGAACTTCACGGTCAAGGCGGATGTGGTCGGCTCTGTGGAGGCAGTCTGTGGCAGCATCCTTGAGCTGGGCAACCATGAAGTCCAGCCCAAGATCCTGCGCTCGTCGGCCGGCCAGATCTCCGAGTACGACATTGACCACGCCGCCGCCTCAAACAGCGTCATTGTAAACTTCAACGTCCCGATCTTGCCGCACATCAAGCAACGGGCCGAGGAGGCCAAGGTCAAGATCCTGGACCACAGCGTCATCTACCACGTCGTCGATGACGCCAAGGCCACGCTGTCGGGCCTGCTTCCAATGAGCGTCACGTACCGCGTCAGCGGCGAGGCGGACATTCTGCAGGTATTCCCCATCAACGTCAAGAAGAGGGACTTTAAGAACATCGCGGGCTGCAGGGTGAGAAACGGCTCGATCAAGCGGTCGTCACGGGTCAAGGTGCTGCGGAAGGGCCAAGTCGTCTTTGACGGTGAGTTGCGACATTCCCTCTTTTACTTTCCACGGGAGCGACCCTTTTGCTAACTGATGTTGATGCAGGCCTGATCGACACGCTCAAGCATGTCAAGAAGGACGTCATGGAGATGGGCAAGGGCACCGAGTGCGGCATTGGCCTCGAGGGCTTCGAGGGCTTCAAGGTCGACGACCAGATCCAGACATACGAGGAGGTCAAGGAGAAGCGGACCTTGTAAGAGGGCGGAAGCATATAGAGGAGGGGTAGTATGGTGCCATGTCGAGACGGCATGGCTGTTGATGTGTATACTACGACGCAATGTACTATTATGCAGGCAGAGGCGCCGGTGGTATGGGTATGGCCTGGCCGGAGGATAGACGGACGGGCTTGTTGTGTACGAAACAATCTCAACTACAAGAGATGTTCAACATTAATTCAAGTCAACTGCCCCTCTGGACACTTTCACATGTCATGGAGCAACTACACACATATCAGGGGTATGTCAGGGAGGTTCATGGTTTCTTCATCTTGTGGCTACCACCGGCTGGGCGCCGATACAACATTCGACGAGAAAGTCCTGCTCGAGACAGTCGCCTGGCTCCGCTCCTTCTCCAGCTTGGCAAGGCCGATCTTATCCGTCACGGGCGTCGCCTCGATGATGTTGTCGAACTCGTCGTCGCCGCCGTCGAGGTCGCTCTCGTCGTCGTCGTCGTCGTCGCCACCGTCGTCGCCGCCATTGTCCGAATCTGGCTGCACATCCAGGTCGACCTTGAACTGCTGCCGCCGCTGGGGGCGAGGTATCGTCGCGGGCTTCTTGTCGTCGGCCTCGACCTCGGCCTCGGGGTTGGGGTTGGAGAAGGTCTTGGAGGCGAGGACCTTGCGGCGGATTTCCTCCATGGCCGCGACATCGTCGTCGCTATCGTCGGATATGTCGAAGGGGTCTCTGTCCTCGTTGTCGTCGTGTTCTGTCGTGGGGGCCTCGCCGGGCTTGGGGTCTAGCGGCCGCTTGCCCAGGTATATGCCGTCGACGCTGCCCTGGTCCGATCGAGCGTCTTCGTCATCATTATCGTCGTCTTCGTCGTCATCGTCATCGGAGGGCACCAGTGTCCTGCGATTTGTGTTTCCGCTCGTCCACATGTCGTCCTTGCTCTGCTCCCTACTCTCGGCGTACTCGCGCTCGAGCCGCTCCATCCACTCAGCCTCCGT
This sequence comes from Tolypocladium cylindrosporum, assembly GCA_024340765.1. NCBI lineage: Eukaryota > Fungi > Ascomycota > Sordariomycetes > Hypocreales > Ophiocordycipitaceae > Tolypocladium > Tolypocladium cylindrosporum. Next base: position 7,499 of record JALHCC010000310.1, on the reverse strand, counting down.
CTTCTTGATGTCGGCCTCATCGGCGCACGCGGCATACCGGCGCAGGATGCTGGCGTTGATTTCCAGGAACGACGGCCCGTAGGAAAAGGGCGCGAGGACCTGCTCCGCCCAGTCGGCGTGGCCGCAGATGTAAAAGGCGGCGGCCAGGGCCTCGACGCAGTTGAGGCGCCACGGCTTGCCGTAGTTGACGGTGTTGGCGGCGACGAGGTAGGGCAACAGGCGCTCGCACTTGCCGCCGACCTTGTTCCACGGAATCTCCTTTGTGCGCGCCCACGAGGCCTCGACGACGGCGGCGCCGAACTGGTCCATGAGGTCGCGGTCGGCGGGCGAGATGACCTGCTTGCCGTTGGGGGTGATGATGACGCCGTTGTGGCGCTGGCCCATGTGCAGCTCGCGCATGAGGCCCAGCTTCATCAGCCGCTTGCCCGAGCAGCGCTTGGGGTCGCAGTGGCCGAGGTCCCAGCAGGCGGCCTTGAAGGCTGGTCGCGACGACGATGCCTCGCCAGAGTCGTCATCGTGGTGGCGGGGAGGGCCCCTGCTGGCGGCGGCGCCGCGGAAGCCGGATTTCTTGCCCCGGCCGGCAAAGTCTTTTTTGTGTCGAACCATTCGGCCGTGTCCTCGGTTGAGCAGTGCGTCGGAGTTGGCTGAGGTGTTGTCGCTGGACGGTGTTCGTCTGATTATTAAAAGGTTCCGGTGGTGGCGGGGCTCGGAAAATCAGAGGCCGCTCGTGGACATCAGGCGTCACCGATGGATACCTACCTACTTGATCCAGTAACCCACCCCCTCCAGGCTGCTGCTGCTCCTCACCTGAGACCAACACAGCACCGCACCACGCCGCACGAGCTGGCCAACACCACGTCCTCGGTCCGCCAGCAGCCATGAGGGAGTTCTGATCGCCTCAATCGCCTCCGCTACCGACTCGGGCTGCTTCGAGCCCCCGTCGACGAGCTCCGTCTCTGCTTGCGCCTCTGTCTCGTCCGTCCGGCCCGACGCTGACGCCACCTCGCCTCGGCCGATCCCATCCATCCGCTCATCGGCCCTCCCCCCTATTCTTGGCTGGCGGTATCGCAGCTGCAAGAAACAGACATCGCAAGCGTCATGGAAGCTGCCTCTGCCCGCGCGGCCGCCCGCGACCGCTGGAGCGAGCTTGGCCGCGCTCCGTCGCAGCTCCAGCGCTTCGTCTCCGCCGCCTGCAGCCCCGAAAACTACGAGCCCAACCTCGCGCTCAACCTCGAGATTTGCGATCTGATAAACAGCAAGAAGGGCAGTGCCCCGCGCGAGGCGGCCACGGCCATTGTCGGTTACATCAATCACCGGAACCCCAACGTGGCCCTGCTCGCCCTCAGCCTGCTCGACATCTGCGTCAAGAACTGCGGTTATCCCTTCCACCTGCAGATCAGCACCAAGGAGTTCCTCAATGAGCTGGTCCGCAGATTCCCCGAGCGGCCCCCGATCCGCTCTACGCGGGTGCAGTCCAGGATCCTCGAGGCGATAGAAGAGTGGCGCCTGACCATTTGCGACACGAGCCGATACAAGGAGGACTTGGGCTTCATCCGGGACATGCACCGCCTGCTGAGCTACAAGGGCTACATGTTCCCCGAGGTGCGGCGAGAAGATGCCGCCGTCCTCAACCCCAGTGATGTGAGTCTTCCAGTGGTCTCTGAGCTGTTGCCACGTCGCACAACGTCCCTGCTGACGCCGTCATGTAGAACTTGAAGTCGCCCGACGAAATGGAAGAAGAGGAGAAAGAAGCCCAGTCGGCCAAGCTGCAGGAACTCATCCGACGCGGCACGCCTGAGGATCTCCGCGAAGCCAACCGTCTCATGAAAATCATGGCCGGCTACGATACGCGGTCCAAAACCGACTACCGCGCCAAAGCAGCCGAGGAGATTGGCAAGATCCAGGCCAAGGCGAGGTTGCTGGAGGAGCGCCTCGAAGCCTTCAGGCCCGGCGACACCATGACGGAGGGGGATGTCTTTAGCGAGTTGGCTTCCGCCCTGCAGAGCGCACAGCCCAAGATACAGAAGATGTGCGAGGAGGAATCCGACGACCACGAGGCAGTAGCCAAGCTGTTTGAGATCAACGACAGCATACACCGAACTGTCGAGCGGTATAAGCTGATGAAGAAGGGCGACATGGAAGCGGCAGCCAAGGTGGCGGCTGGCGGGCCGCCCCCGTCGCAGACGACATCCGTTGGTGGTTCGGCCAACGAGTTGTCCCTGATAGACTTTGATGCCGACGCGGCTGATACCAACGGCAGCAACGGAGCCGAGCAAAGTAATTCCCAGGCTGGGGGCTTGGAGAACGACCTCCTGGGCCTCGACATTGGCGGCGAGTCGAGCACTTTTGGACAGGGAGGCAACATCGCGCTCGGCTTCGGCGCCAATCAGAGTGAGTCTTCCTCGTATTCGGCGGTGGCTATTTGCTTTTGCTGACAGTTGGCGTCAAGATATCCCAGGCCCAGCTCTGCTCTCCTCGATGACCCAGGATAGCAGCGCCAGAGGCGTTCCACCTAGCCAGACACCCACATTCTCCCAGTTTGCTTCCTTTACGACCCCGGCAGGCTCGCAATCAACCACGCCGCAGCCCGCAGCCCACCAGCAGCCTCAACCGCCAGCGCCCCAACCCGCATCTGATCCGTTTGCCGCGCTCGGGGCTTCATTCACCCCTCCTCCGCCGAAACCCACCGTCTCGAACGAGGACGACGAGTGGAACTTCAGCTCGTCGCTGCCCCCAGAGGCGCCGACCCCAGAGGTGCCGAGCAAACCCAGGGAGCACAAGTCCACCGTCAGCGACACGAATCTGCGGACCGAGTTCCTGGCCAAGCGTGTTGGCTCCAACAACTCGATCGACATTGTCTTTTCCTTTACGAACAACACTGCGCAGCCCATCAGCGAGCTGCACTTTCAGCTGGCGGTAACCAAGGTCCGTCCCTGCCCTGCTCCTCTCCTCTCCTCATGTCGATCCTAACTCGTGTTCCGCCGCAGGGCTACGAACTCCAGCTCAAGCCCCAGACGGGCCGTACCCTCGCCCCCAAGCAGAGCCGCGGCGTCGAGCAGGAGGTGCGCGTGTGGCACGCCGGCAACCGCGAGCAAAAGGTCGCGTCGGTCAAGCTGCGGTGGCGCGCCGCGTACAAGGTCGGCGCGGAGCAGAAGAGCGAGATGGGCGAGGTGCCCGAGTTTAGCCTGGCGTAAAATGTGATGCGATGCGATGTGATGGGGGAAAAGCGGCCACAGGGCCCAGCGATGGCAAAAGAACAGGTACAAGCGGGGGCGGATTCTTTTTTGATGAAGCGAGGCTTGGTTGTTGAGGCTTGATGTTCATTCATGAAGAGCAGATGCGAATCTTGGCAGTAGACTTGATCATGATGAGGGTTTGGCCACGAAAGCAGAGGCCATACGCGCTCTGCCGCCTTTGCTGCACAATCTACACTTTCTGGAAGAAGCGCTCTCGTCTCGGCGAACGAATTGTTCACGTCGGATCTCGTCCCTAAATAAGAGGCGTCCATGTACAGTTGGTAGACCATTCATTCCCTCATCTCTACCAGTCCTCACACCCAAACAACCACGGAGCCTCCTCCTCGCAGGATATCTTTCGCCGTCCAGTCTCCCGCGACGAATCACCACCATCACCCCGGTCTTGTTGTGTACGCACACCGCCCCAGAACGCCAGAGAGCGAGAATCAGAGTCTCGAATGCAAATCCCACAATGTTCCCACACAGCCAAGGCAAGTCCCGGCCGGATCATGCGCCGTCCCAGCCCTTCCCAGCAAGGTATCCCATGACAAGTCGAAGGTCGCGCCCCAGCCCAACATCTCTCCACCGTGTCGAGGTCTCTCCGACGTGTCGAGGAGCTGCCATGGCATGACCATCCCATGCGAATGCTCGGCATTGTGAATGAAATGAAATGAAAACACTGCAACAAAAGAAAGAAGAAGTCTGAACAAGGCAGAAGCGCCGGTCTATTTCGTCCGTGGTCTCCGTTGCGTAGAAGGATTCTGGCGCCCGTCTCTCTAAGCGCCGAGCTCACTGACCGCAAAAGACGGCGTGGTGGGCTGAAGCACATATCCGTTCGTCTGGGCCATGGAGAGCTGGGCCATGCTCTCTCGCTCGGCCTTCTCTCGCTCGCGTTGCAGCTTTTCGGATTTGGTAATTCGAGGCTTGCGTGTTATGGAGCCCCCTCGGGAGCCTGGGCCGCCACCGCGGCCGGTGGCACCCCCTCTCGTCGACCCTCTGCTGCCACGGCCGCCCCTGCTACCGCGTCCACGTTTAGGAGGTTCTTGACTGTGGATGGATTAGCTCGGTGTACTAAAGTCAATGCGAGAGAAATTACGTACCCAGCCGGGGGCTTCTCTACTTCGGGCACCAGAGGGCCCGAGTAAACGAAGAAGCCGTCCCTGCTCGCCGCAGCCTGAGCTTCCCATAAAAGCTCCGAGTCGTCGACAAAGTCGTCATCCACGTCATACTGGTCCTCCTTGAAGTTGCGCTTCTTCTTAGGCTTCGCCTGCGCATCAGGTCCGCTCGTTCCGCCATTCTCCGGGTTGCTAGCCTCGCCGTCTGACAGATCTACCGACATCTCATCGCCCGACTCGCGGCCAGACTCTATCTTCTCCAGAGACGCGGCGGCGGCGGCGATGCGGGCCTTTCGGTCTCGGTTGGCGGCGAGTCGAGGATGCAGGGCATCCCATCCGTATCGCTCCTCGGCCATGCGCATAAAGTTGACGTACTTGTTGGTCTCACCGATCTTGATGGGAATGTTGAGAACGATGGTCGGGGCCTGCAGTTCCTCGCCTGGTTTCGCTCTGCCAAAGTCGAGGATAGACCTGCCTTCGCTGTCCTGGCCCACATCGTCCAAGTTGTCGGTTCTGGGAGTGGAGACTCCAGTGAGAGGCTTCTCGATCTTGCGCACGGGGCCGTTGGAGATGGTGGTGAAGTTGGCCTGGTTCACGACCGGGCGCGGGGCCGGGGGCGGCGGTGCGGGAGCGTCCTTCTTGGCCTCTTGGGCCGCCTGACGGGCTGCCGGCGTGGGCGTCGAGGTCGGCCGGTACGAGGGCGAAGGAGGCACGGAGGACGAGTCCTGCGCCTGCAGCCGCGAACCGGGCTGGTACCCCTGATGCGACTGGCTCGGCGAGGTCATGGGGGGAGCAGTCGGCTCGACCATGTTTGCGATGGACGGCGAGCGATGGGCCAGCTGGTGGGTTGGCCCTCGAGGGGAGCCCCCGGTCGGCTGGAACTGGCTGCTGCTGTGCGACGTCATGGTCTCGCGCACGGGATCATAGTTGCCGCGTATTGGGTCGTAGCTCAGGCCACTGCTGCGCACGGGAAAGCTGGTGCTGCTGCTGGCCGGGTTGGAGGGCGGGTCGGCGTTGAGGATGCTCTGCATGGAGCTGGGGTAACCCTCGCGCTTGGCCATCTTGGGCGAGTAACGATGCTCGGAGGAATGCAGCTGTTGGTGTTGGTGATGCTGAGAGGGAGACGACGTAGAGATGGCGGCTGTGGTGTGCGTTCCCGAAGCGGAAGCCGTGGCCGGTCGCGAGGAGGCGTCGCCGTCGGTATCCACGTCCGAGGCAGCCGCGATCTTGCGCTTGCGCTGGATAGCCGGGGCGCTGAGATCGCGAGGCTTCCTGGCCTTGCGGACCTTGGGCTGGTCGGCGCCCTCGGCGGCCGTCGTCTTGGGCTTCAGCACAGAGCCGGGCTTGCGGCCGGGCTTCTTGCGCGGGACGCCCGCTGCGGTGAGCTGCACCCACTTGCCGTCGATGAACTCGAAGCGCTTCTGCGCGGGCTGGCGGCCGCCCGTGGCCGAGCCAGAGACAGAGCCAGAGCCAGCGCCCGCGACGGCGCCCGTGGCACTGCCCGTGGCGCTGCCGGAGCCGGGGGACGGCTGTTGGTACTGCTGGAAGGTGATCTGTCGCTGTTGCTGCGACGGCGCGCCAGACGATGGCTGGCGCTGGTCGTTGCCTACGACGATTTCTCCCCGATCCATGTTATTGTTGCCGTTGCCGTTGCTCTGGCGTCCGGCGTTGGTTCGCGAGGGCGATCCCGGCTCAGACAGCGAGCCCGAGGGCGGTGACGAGAGGTCCTCGACTGAAGATGCGTATCGTGACGTGTCGCCAGCAGCGGCCATGTTTGGCTGGGGCGACGACGATTCCGTTCAGCCTGCTCCGCGTCACGTCGTCGACGTAGAGAAGGGTCCGGCGGGTTGCTGGGCAGTGCCTGCGAAGTGCTGGACAGACAGACAGGTAGGGATGGCGACAAATCAGAAAACCACGTGTCGAGTCAACGGCTCGTCGAGACCAGCATTGGTTGGTTGCAGTGAAATTAAACAGAACTAGGCCGGCGAGGGGAGACGGAGACTGGAACAAGGACAAATAAGGGAAATGCTAAGAAAGGAATCGAACGACGGGCTGCTGTCGCGGTGAAGCACGATCTGGGGTCGGACTGATTGACGGTGGCGTCGCTGCAACAGTTGCAGGCCGAATTGGGGTTGGGGTGCGGCGTGCGACGTGACTGGCCAGCGTGGGCTGGACAGACGGGGGACTCGAACGAACGGGGTGCGTGCGGGTGGGCAACGCAAAGGGAGCCAGCGGGCGTGGGGCACCCAGGAGCTGGGAATAGCCTCACGAACCGCCGTCTCGCCGTCGGGCGACGTCGCCAGCAGGGAACGCGCGCCCTGCCGCCACGCAGTAGCGCTCGAGACGCGGGGCTACGGCGGATCCGGCAGCAGCGGCGAGTGCGGCAGCGGGCGCTGCACGAAATGGCGCACCTTTGGCGATGGTGCGGATGGCGCGACGATGCGAAATCGATGCAATCAGCAGGCGTGGGCGGTCGAGTTGCGCGGTGCGGTTGTTGCGGGAGGTGAAAAGGAGAGGAGGTGGGCGACGAGGGGAGAGAGATTTGGGCAGGATGCGGATGCGGATGCGGATGCGGATGGGGGATCAGGATGGGGCCGGAATTTGGCTTGGGGATGGCTACAATTTCTGCGAGACGGGAAACAACATTTCTTCTTCCACCAGCAGTGAAAAACGGGGCGAGCCGGCTTAATCAGGCAGCATCAAGGAGTCGGGACAGGAGACAGGAGAACGGGCGAAGGGGGGGGCTCGGGGGCAAGGCATAAGCCTCCAGACGGTCCAGACGGGCTAAACTCCAAGAAAACTATCAGACTCGACGCGAAATAAAACACCGAGGCTTGGGAGTTGGGGGGTCCTCGCCTCGCCTCGCCTCGCTGGCCAGGGCCGGACCCAGCTGGCGGGCAGAGTCAGCAAAGCAGGCAAAGTCATGGGACGGCGAGTGGCTGCTCCGGGTTTAGCGTGCCCTGGAGAGAGAGCGCGGCCAAGGGAGGCAGGGAGGGAAACGGCATCGAGCAAAGAAAAGCGACAGCGGTGAGAGAGACAAGAGACGGCAACGTGCAACAAGAGACAAATGCAAGGTCGAGGTGCAAATGGGACCCGGGCCCAGGCCAGGTACGTACCCGCGCCGTTGCCCGTGGCCGCTGCCCCCCCC
>JALHCC010001628.1:123637-143391 GCA_024340765.1 Tolypocladium cylindrosporum | reverse complement strand
CTCAAAACCAAGAACTCTGTTCAAATCCTCATGCATACCTGGGCAACCCAGGGGGGGGGGGGGCCTCAAAGGTCCAGATGAGAGGATTCTCTCGGCCTCGGCAGGTCTCGCGTCCCGCATCGTGGTTAGCCCATACTCCTGCGGCGATTGCTTGGCGGCAGCCTTGCCAAGATGCCCCAGTTGCTGTCTTGGTGTTGGCCTTGGTGTTATGTCCAAGCCTGTCAGTCACTTGGGCAACGAAAGTTCGCAATGATGGTATTTTCCAAGAGTTGTTGGAATGCGCGTGCTGAAAAGATAGTGCACATGTCATTGATGAAGGTGTAATGTGACGGGAAGGACAGCAAGGCGCTGATGCACAAGTCAGCACGTTTCTGTCAATCGATAGAAACAATCCAGCTGCGAGCAGAATATTGACTGCGATGAAAGCTCTGCTACGCTCGCGCTGCTGGTGCACTGGATTGGGTTGCGATGGAACAAGAGCCTGTCACACAAACCATCAGCACATGCAGGCAAATGGAAAACAATTTAGAAACGAGCCCATGACACATGCTACATAATACGTTACAAAATGACTGTTCCCCTTCCCATCCACTTTTTCCGAGTATCAATTTCATTCTTGAACAACCCGCTAGATGGTATCTCACCTCCCCTACGACAGGTTCTGCATCCCCACGCTCCGGTTCGAGTTGGAGTCCCGGCCATGCTGCTCATCCCACTTGACGCCACGAGCCGAGTGCTGCTGGCGCAGGTTTCTCAGGCGCTGCTGCTTTCGGCGGTAGATAAGGATACCGGCCGCGACCAGCAAGCCCACGCCAGCGAGGCAGCCGATGACGATGCCGGCAATGGCACCGCCCGACAGCCCGCCTCCGGACTTGCCGTCGGAGGGCGCCGCCGTAGGCGTGGGAGTCGCTGACGAGGAGCCCTTGTCAGGGGGCTCGGTGGCGTTGAAGCACGGGATGTGCTCCTTGAAGTCAGACACCTCGACATAGGTGATGTCGGCGCAGGCGTAAAAGGTCTCGTTCTCAGGATGATCAAACTCGGCAATGTACTTGATCTGGAGCGTGGCGTTGGTGCCATTCTTGACCGACGAGGGTGCGTCGCCGATGTTGACGCAGGTGTGGCCACGGTCGACCTCACGCATGGCCTTGGCATCGATGAGAGTCGAGAAGTCCGAGTTGGCCTTGGGTTCTAGAGTACGCAGTCAGCTTGAGTCATGGCAGTTGCAGAGAGCCTCTTGACATACCAGCCAAGTAGGAAATGCTGAGCTCGGCGTCCCAGGACTCATCCTGGGCGACGAGCGCGATCCGTCCGTTCTCTGCGCCGCGTCAGCCCATGGCCAGCAAACGTCCTGGCATGCACGAGGGAAACCCACTCAGGGGGAACGTGGTCCGGTTGCTGGCCCCAGCGATAGAGCCACAAGGGGCTGTATTATCCGCCGCGGCAGACCACACGCGATCCGGCGGCCACATAAAGGCAGCGGGCCCCATGTCCTCGGCGCTGGACTTGGCAGCCGTCGAGACGGCGGCCAGCCAGGCCAGGCCAGCCAGAACAGAGACCAAGGGGGCCATGTCCGAAAGCCGTCGAGGATGAAACAAACAGCAGTACGGGCCACTGAACGGCAGTTGCAGATGGCGGCTTCGCACTCATTCAATTTCCCTTTCCTCGCTTCTGCATGGCACCGACGCAGAGTCCCGACGCCCTCTATTAATACACAGCCAGGCCTCTGCATCCCCCTCACTCTGTGTCACCCACCCACCCGCACGAAGAAAGTCTCGGCGTCCCACCGAACGACGAGAAGAGGGGCTGGTGCCCACCGGCCAATGGAGCCCCGGGCCCGCATGCAGGCTGTGAGAAAACGCAACCACTCACTCTCGCATCGCCGAGTGTATCCGAGTGCCACGCCGCCGTCTTTGCGGCCAAGACTGCGACATGCCTGTTTTGCGCTCTGCCAACCGTCCGCTAGGCTCCAAGTAGGCGATAGTTGGAGGAACTATTGATTCGGCCGGCGCGAACCCCGTATTGCGTGAGGTATTATCAGATGATCAGATAAGATGGTTGGAGCGCATCTAATCAGATGCATCCTGCAGTTCCCATTGGCCGGCTCTCCCGACATAGCCGTTTTCCCTCGCCATCTGCTCGCTAGCTTTGCAGCTGGACGGGGGTCAAGCTTTCAACTCGCGTGGGCCGATGTCGCCTCGGAGCGAAGTGGGCTCTGCTGGCAATCGTTGGGTCGCGCCAAGCGAATCGGGTCGATAATGCACGACGCGGACTCGACATGTCTGTCGCTCTGTGCTCGGCGTCGGGGTTGGCGCATGCCCTGGTTTCCGGCATGTAACGAAAACTGTACTCAATTTAGTTTGTGGTACCCACCGTCGATGGCGCGCCGTGGCGGAAACATGCATCTCGCCTGTTGTCTGGATGTATGTAGGTCTGCAAGCTTACCGCCAGTTGGGGTATAAGTAAGCTCCTCTCCCGGCTACCACCCTTCCTCACCGAATACCTCACCAACACCATCGCTAGACCACGCACACATCCTTGTCACATACCAGCCTCCAGTCGTTCGTTCGAGTCCACCTTGCCAAGATGCATTTCGCCGCCTGTGTTGTTGCCCTCGGCTCCCTGGCCTCTGTTGCCGCCGCCGCCGCCGCTCCTGGCTTCCGGTTTCCTGACGCCGTGCCTCTGGAGAAGCGCCAGACTGAAGGCCCGTCCTACCAATGCCATGCCAACTGCGGTAAGTTAAGCTGTCTCAGTCTCGCTCTGGACAATTGAGCTGACATCTTTCAGGGTATGCCATCCAGAACTCGGCCAAGGAGGGCTACTGCAAGGACGAGGCCTGGCTGAAGCTCCTCGACGGCTGCCTTAACTGCGCCCTCGAGCAGAAGATCTGGCAGTGGTACGGCGACAAGGTCGGCGCTGCGGCCAAGAAGTGCGGTCTCGACGCCACTCCCAAGCCAGCTCCCGGTGGAGAGTCGAGCGCCAATCCCTCGAGCGCCACTCCCACCACGTCCGCCGCCGTGACGACCACCCCCCCGGCCTCGTCCACTGCCGTCGTCCAGCCCACCACGGGTGCTGGACAGAGCTCGCAACAGAGCTCTGCTGCCTCTGTTGTCCCGACCCCGACCGCTCCTGGCACCACCGTCAAGTCTGCTACCAGCGGCGTCGTTCCCACTGGCTCTGCGCCCGTCACCAGCGGTGGCCACACCAACACAGTACGTGATTTGCCATGCTTCTGGTTATTGGCCATTGCTAACATTGTCTTCAAGACTGCTTCTGCTTCTCCCAGCTCCGTCACCGTCTCGCAGGGATCGCAGCTTGGTTCCAGCCTTCTTGTCGCCGGAGCGGCTGTCCTGTTCGCGGCCACCTGGTTCTAAAATATACATGTTGAATCAGCGATTGGCGAGGGATCCCAGTACTCGGGATGTAATATAAGACGGCGCTTGTTCGGTCGTCGTTTGATTCAGTAGTACATAGATATTCGTAATACTATTACTCGTCAGTCATGATACATGCCTCCCGTTCTTCCTATTTCAACTCCATAACCCCAAAGGCTTTGTCCAACTCCACTCCCTCGTCAGCCTCTGCATGTGTCTCCGCGGTAGGTTTGCGGATGTCTTCTGGTGCCGGACTTGGACCAGGCTGCTGGGCAGAAGCGGCCCTCTCGGGTTCCAACAACCGCGCCTCGCTGTCGAGCCATCCAGGCGCCAGCCTCCTCTTCTCCGCCAACTCCCGCTCCTTGATGCGCTCCTCGAAATCGCGAAGCTCCCGCTCCGCGTCTTTTTGCAGGCCAGTGACGTGGCTCAGCAGCGCATGGCACGACTCGAGGATGTCGTCGGGGGATGCGGCGTGTCCCGAGCCAGATACCACAAACTTAGGCTTGGGCTGCTCGGAAGAAGGGCCGTCGGAGGCGGTCGGTATGCCCAGGGATGATGGCGGGATATTCGACGGCATCGTCTTATAGTTGTACGACAGAGTCGTGGCGGTGGGGAGGGAGACGAAGGGCGAGACTGTGAGAGGGACCTGCTCCAGCAGGGGGTGCGGGCCTGGTACACTCTGTTAGGGGCGTCATGATGGCAGCACCAGCGTCAATCGCTCACGATTGTTGTACATGTTCAATTGCCGGCAGCAGAGCGCGTGGTGGTGTCGCGACAGGAGTGGGATGACAGCGCAGCGACAATACGCTCGTGGTCGTTTGTGGATGAAGGGCGAAAGTCGCGAGTCCATTTGGAGGATCGTCATCAGGCCCCCCACCAGCCACCCCGATAACCGATAAGCCCCAGCAACGCCCCTCGCAACGGCGCGAGGTCACCACATTTTCCAGCTCAAGCTCATCCTCTTCTTCCCTTCGCCTGCAGAGCTTTCCCCTCAACGTCCACGACGCCATGCTCGCCACCACGATCCGCTCGCCTCCCTCGGCGGAGGACTACACCTCCCTGGACGACTACCAGTCGCAGACCCCCGAGTCCTTTGCCGACGGCAAGGCTGTGCTGTACTTCCACCTGCAGGGCGCGACGGCTTCGGTCCCCAAGTCGCAATGCGGAAGCCTGGCTGTGTTCCCGGCAGATGCCCCCGTGGCTGAGAACCCCCAGTCCGATGGACAGGACGACGACAACCAGCTCGTGGAGCAGAAGGTTGACGTCTTCGTCACCTCTGAGTGAGTTCTCACGGCCCCCGTGCTCGATGCATCGCGCAGCTGACACCCGTGCAGAAGCTTTACCATCTTCAGCCAGCAGGCCGAAGCCGGCGTCTCGATCCCCTATCCCTCCATCTCCATCCACGCAGTCAAGAAAGCCGGAGCCCAAGCCGAGGGCAACGGCGCCGAGGCCGTCTGGATGCAGCTCGAGTTCTCCGACGGCGGCGCCAACGACGACGACTTCAACATGGTCGAGCTGACCATCGTCCCCGCGGGTCCCGATAGCGCCACTCCTAGCACCGCGCAGAAGCTATTCGAGGCCGTGTCCAGCTGCTCAGACCTGCACCCCGACGAAGAAGAAGACGAGGAGGAGGGTGAGTTTGACCGCATCGTCTTCGAGGGCAGCACTGAACACGATGCGCTGGAAGGCTTCACGGGAGTGCTGCGCGGCTCGTCCAACGGCGCCTTGCCGCCGCCCATGCCGGGCAGCGGCGGCTGGATCACTGCGGACAACTTTCGCGAGTTCTTTGACGAGGAGGGCAACTGGCTTGGTCGCGATGGCGAGGGCGAGGGCGAGGTAGAGGCTCCTGCGGACGGCGAGTTGGGCGAGGGCGCGGGTAGAACCCGAAACCGGGACGAGCTCGAACCGGAGGCCATCAACGGCCACGGCCACGACGATGACCCTGAGAACAAGCGACCCAGAGTCGATTGAGAACTTGAGGACTAGGCAGCCTAGGAGGCTACACAGTGGAGCACGGCGTTATAGGACAGGAAAACGGGACGGTAGAGAAACACATGGGACTAATGTTCCAGAGCCAGAGCCTCTCGCTCTCGCGACAAGAGCAGAGAACAACTACGGAAGATCGTTCTCCTGGAAAGAAAATCATTAATTCAAGGTTTTACACCTACGGGCTATATGAGTTCGAATCCGAGCCGCAGAGTCCCTATCGTGGAATCCTACCCGCTCTGCCCAATATGATGCAAGAAAGGCAAGGTCTGTCTACAAAAAGAAAAACAAGAGGGCGTCTTAGCCCGTATCCTATGCATCTCCAACCCAACTCGTCGGCTTCACATTCTCAGGCACCGCTTCCGGGCCTCCCTGTCTGGCGATGGGATCAGGAAGCCCTCCTTATCGTACAAACCCAGGCTCTCGACGCTATCCCTCTTTTCCCCGAGCCGCTTCTCCTCTGCGGCTAGTTCCTTCACCGGCCCGAGCTTAAGCTTTCCGCCCGCCGCCGACGACGAGGACGCGACAGATGCGGTCGACGGCTCGCGGCTGAGGTTCCCGCTGCGACCGGCCTCCTTCAGTCCCGGCGCGCCGTCGGGGCGCGGCAGTCTCAGGCCCAGCCCCTGGTTCTCCTTTCCGCTCTCCTTGCCGTTGGGGTACAGCATCCCGCGCCCGGAGCGGGTGTCTGCGGGGGCAGACTTGCGGTGGCTGCCGCGGCGTTTGTTCTTGGGAGGGCTGTTTCGTCCGATGTTGAGGTAGTGACGGCTGCTGATGGTGCCAGCCCGGACAATGGCGCGTGGCTGGACTTGCGAGAGCCCGCCGTTGGAAAGACTTGATTGGACTTGCGGGACCTCGCCGTTGGAGTGACTCGGTTGGGTCGGCGAGTCGTCAGCCACAACCGTGGATGCGATGGACACGGTGCTGTACGAGCTCACGACGCTGTTCATCCTCCGCAGCTGGGCGATGGTGGTGCTCAGGGTCTGCGGCTGCTGGTCCCTGCCAGACCGTCCCGTCGGCCGCCTAGTCGGCGAACCCGTCGATACCGCTGCCGGGCCATCGACAGCGGAGTAGTGCGAGCTCGTCACGGACATCTTGCGCTCCAGCACGGGACTCTCCTCCCGATCCCTCGGCCGCGGCGAGAGCCCCGCGGGGACGACGGACCCGTCCGGCGCCGTGACCACCGTCGGCGGATACGGCAGCGCCCGCCGCGGGGCCGAGTTGGCCAGCAACAAGGTCAGGATCTCCTCCTCGTTGTACGGCGACGACGACGCGTCCGAGACCTTGCTGCAGCGCTTGGCCGTCAGGGGGCTCATGGTGGGCGACCTGCTGCGGTCGTTGCCGGGCAGCCACTCCGGCTTGGGCGTCTCGCAGCTCGGAACCTCGGTCGCGTCCGAGTCGTCGCTGTGGACGGACGCCGACGTGAAGCTAGACTCGGAGGGCGCTGACGGGATGGCCGCCGGTGGCGCCTCGGGTTCCTTGGGGCGCACTTCTTCAGACCGCTGGGGGCTGGGCGGGTGCAGGATGAAGGACATGCGCCATGGGTCCGTCCTGCGGGCTTCGCGGGCGAGGACGGACTGCGGGTTGGCAGATATTGGCCGCAGGGGCTTTGGCACGAGCGACTCGCTCACCAGCCTCGATATGCTGCCCGGGCTCGTCGTCTTGATGCGCCGCAACGGCCGGGGACCACATGGATGCGGTTTGGCCTGCAAGCTGGGGCTCCGATGCGGCCCATGCTCGACAAAGGGGTCGTCGCCCAGCGGCTGTCGCTGAATGGCTCTCTTGTCCTCCTCTGGCTCGCCGACACTGTACAGCGTAGACAGGGAGCTCGACGCGTCGCTGTCTCTGGACATGGGCCGCTCCGGGACCCTTTGAGGGCTCTTCTGAGGGCTCCTCTGGGGGCTGCGCTGGGGGCTTTGCTGCGGACTCCGTTGGGGGCTGCGCTGAGGGCTCCTCTGAGGGCTCAGCCGGCTCTGCCACTCTTCTCCTTGCTGCTCCCACTCGCCGCCCGTCATCCGGCTCGGGCTGTTCATCCCCCCCGGGGCCCCAAGCTGCTGCGTCGCCTCCAGGATGAGGCTGTTCGCCGCGCTTCCGATCGAGCTGACAGATCCGTTGCGGCTGAAGCACCGCGTCGTCGACGCACTCATCCCGTTTCCAGCCCTCTTGGCCGGGCTCGGCATCAGGCGTCCGACCCTCCCGGAGCCGCGCGACGACCCCGTCCGAGAGCCTCGTGGGGTCTTCATTGGCGACGACCGCGGCGTCTTGACCGGGGAGCGGGAGTGTCCCTCCCGCAGCCGCTGGTCGGTCGACCGCAGGATGTGTCGCAGGTCGGTGTCTGTGACTGATGGGCGCACGAGTGCCCTTGCGGGGACTCTGACCCGGCTCGTGGGCACGTCGTCCTGCTGCAGCCCGAATAGCGGCACCGTCTGGCTCGTCGCCAGTTCCATCGTCTTGCTGTCCCGCTTCTGCACCTCAATCGCCTCTTGTGGGTTTATCTCATACCGTACTTCCCCAAGCTGCTGTTGCTGTTGCTGTTGCTGATGCTGCTGCTGTGGTTGTTGTTGTTGTTGTTGTTGCTGCTGTTGTTGCTGTTGCTGCTGCTGTTGTTGCTGTTGCTGTTGTTGTTGTTGCTGCTGCTGCTGCTGCTGCTGCTGCTGCATATCGACCACCTCCCCCTTTTCCGCCACCCCCAGGTTCGGCAGCGTCGCCGCCCGCCCAAACCAGCTAATTCTGCTGAACCAGCTCTCCCGCTTGCTCTCCGTCTTCTTCACCCGCGGCCCGTGCAGCCCGTCCTCGTCGACGGCCCAGCTCCGCTCCGGTGGCCGGCCCCTGCGGCTCGGCGGCCGAAAGAAGCCGCTGTGCGTCGGCAGCGGTGGCAGCACCGGCGGCAGCGCCGGCGCCGACAGCGACAGCCTGCTCGAGAGGCGGCTCGAGAAGCCGCTCGGCAGGTAGCTCGCCGAGTCGAGCAGCCGCCGCTTCGTGAGCCGCCGCGTCATGGCCCGTTCCGAGTCCTCCACCGACCGCGAGTACACCTGCGTCGTACACGGGCCGCGCCGCGTCTTCAGGTACCACGAGAGAAGCATCCCGATGGCCAGGAAGAGCAGCGCGCCGCCCCCCAGCGCGATCATGAGCAGCCACCCCAACCCCAGCCCGCCCTGCCCGTCCCTCCTTCTCGTCATCATCGTCGTCGGGTATGCCATCTCGAGTACGGAACTGGGTGGTGCTGGTGGTGAATGTTGTCGTCGTCGTCCGTCACGGCATTTATGAAGCCTCCGTCGCCTTGGTCGTCGCCCGGGCGGGATGTCACAGCTGCTGCTGCTCGCGCGTGTGGAGTTGCAAAAGGCACCGCGACGGCCGTTTGGAAGAGGGCCATAGCTTTTGTGAGATCCCTCGTAAACAAGGTCCACGGTGGTCTCACAGTTGTTGCGGTCGTCCTCAGCGCAATATCGTGAGGAATGCGTTGCCCGGCGTGACCCATTCCAACCCCAAGACCACCACAAACTTGGCGACCACGACAACTTTGGGGGCCCTCCTCGTTCGTGGGCGAGAATAACCAGCTGTGAAATTAAAATAAATTCGCGATGCCGTCCTCATTGTGACAGTTGCCCGGTGCCACGCTGATCCCCGTCAACCGTCCGCGTTGTCTGTGTCTGGAGCCGAGGCTGTATTGTGTCTGTTCAGCACTACCATGCCACACCACGATAATTCCCATCAACAAAGGTACATCACCACGTGCCCGTGTAAACAGCCACAGTTGTTCACATTGCTTGGTTTCAACACCCTATGTTACTTGTACCAAAGACCCGGGTAGCATTTCTGCTCTATGAAAAGAAAGCGCGAAGTCAAATGTACTGCCAATCATGCCACTCGAATCTCATTCACCTGGATCCGGTCCAGATTACAAAAATCCGCCCCAAAAAATCAGCAACGTCATTTTTTATAATTTTTCATCAGTTTAGTGCACGTGCTTTCCAGGCCCATGGCCATGCAGGTGAGCGCCACGGCGTCGGCGCCTGGCAGGTCCCGCCGCTGGACCTTGTATCGTTCTGGTCAGGTCCGCATACTCTGTGACGTATACGAACTGCTCCTCCCAGAGGATCTTGCTCACGACGTTGCCATTGGTGACGTACTGAGTGCTGTAGTAGCTCTTAGTCTCAGGCGCTGGCGTCGTGGCAGGAGGAGGGGGAGGAGGTGTCGTCGGCTGGACGTTAGGGGTAGCCCCTGCCCCATGCGTTGTCGCGGAAGTCGGGGCAGCAACGACCGCTGCCGGTGGCGACGACTTGTCCTTGAAAATTTGGCCAGGGAGAGGAGCGGCTATATTGGATGGCTTCTCTCCAGGGGCATACGTCAGGGTCGGTATAGGCGCAGCAGAAGACGCATGACCACTTCCGCTTCCACCCGAGCCGCCGCCAGCCCCAACGTTGCCGGGAAGTTTTGCGATAGGTCCCTTAACATTCTCACTGGAGAGCAGCTGCGGGAGCGGGAGCTGCAAGCCGCAGCTCGTGGCCTTGGCCTCGTCAACGACATTGAACAGGGGGCAATCCTCGATTCTGCCAGAGGGATTCGTGCAGGTGTTGACAGCCTTCTGGAGGAAAGCCTCATCCCAACCCATCATGAAATCTGCGTGGTAGCTATAGCCTGCAGACAGTCAGCATGCAATATTGAATGATTCAAGGGAGATGAGCACTTACCCGTCGTATCGCCATTGGCGAGGACAAATCGACCATTCTTGCCCTGGAACGCGGCCGTGTTCCATATAACCTCGTAGAGAAGACTGGGCAGGCGCACAGGGTATCCCTCAGGGCACGTGCCGGTCATGACCAGGTCAGGGAAGGCAACGTGATCCTGGTGGTTGTGGCTGTCCTTGGCATTGCCACCCTTCCAGCAGGAGGGGAACATGACCTCGAGCCGAAGTCCATCTTTGCAGTTGGCGTCGAGGTATGCCTTGTCCGGCATGTAGTGGCGATAGAGCGTGCCCTCCGGGGTCTTGCCGTAGTTGAGGCAGTTAAAGCCAAGCGCGCGCTGAGCCAGATCCTCTTGGCTGGTTTGCTTCATGGAACCCCAGAGAGACTTGGGCGGGTCAGGCTGGTTCGGGTCGCCGACGGTGTAGGTGCGTCGCTCGTTGTTACCGGAGACCATGCGAAAGTCAGAGGGGAAAGCAGTGATGTTGTCCCCGTAGAGGAGGTAGTACCTAGATGAGCAGAATCAGCTTGGGTATCCTGCATACGGCCACATTCCACCGCCAGACACCACAGGCGCAATGTCAACGAAGCAAGCGCTTGAAAGGGACGACTTACGCAAGCATGCCACCGACCTGCGGGACGATCTGGAACTTTTTCGTGTCGGCACTCTGAAAGTACAGCGCGGGGTGCCAGTACGAAGACTTGTCCTGGGTAACACGGCACGAGGTGCAATCGCCAGCGAGGAGATTCGAAGAGTCGGCGTTCTCGGAGAATCCTATTTTTAGGTTAGCCGCGTTCCATTATGCCGGCGCGAGCTCAGAGTGGGAGTTCGTCGTCGAGATGCAAGCTACCGGGAGCGCCCGCGGTGGCTGCAAGCCATCGACGTTGGACGCCAGGAACATCGAGTGCAACGCGAACTAGACTCATCGAGAAACTCACCAGAGGATCCGTGAATCGCGTGAACGTGGTTCGAAACCTCTCCAGGATTGACAATTGGGTCCATCCGCGCAAGACCAACGCGACCAGGGCATTCCATACGCCAGAAGGCGTTGGCGCCGACAATGAGGCCCGCGGACAGGGCGACGAAGGACTTGTGCATCGTGGTAAAGATGTATCCAAGTTCGCGAAGCGGCACCGGGAGCAGTTCTCTGGAGGGGTGGCGGGGCGTTTGAAGGAGTGGACGACGACACGAGGCTGTCTGGACAAATGAGTGTCAGTGGTGATGTTGTTTCTTCTGAGAGGAGGGAGGGTCCAAGTTCGGAGGGTCGGTAGATGTATTAAGAGGGGAGGCCAGAAAGAAGGAGCGGGGAAGCCGCGCGCAGTGAACAGGCAACGGAGAGGAGGCAAGAGAGGAAAGGTTGAGGTGAAATGTTGAAGAGGTCCAACAGGCGGAGGTGCAGGTACAGGTGCAGGTGCAATGAATCACGGGAACAAGAGGCAGAGGCAGCCAGCCACGCTGGCAACCACGCCTCTTCCTTCCAGGTTGCGTTGCGTACGGAGCACCAGACAGACGTAGAGCAAGCTTCGTGTCCCTGTGAGGACGCTTCACTGCAGCAAGCAGGCCCTGTGCATGCGTGATGGGAGGGGAGCACAGTCGTCGTGGAGATGCCTTACCAAATGGTATAAGTTCGCGGGGCTCTCGATGAATCGGCGGGTTGTGACGGACCGCAGATGGAGCTGACGAGGTCAAGAAGAATCAGAAGATGAAGAGTTCGAATCGTCTCCTCCAGGAAGAATAAACGAGCTTGACAAGGTCGTAGAATCGTTCTTGTTCCCCCTCAATAAGGCAGCGTTGCCAACCTTCCCAGCCCCGCGAGCTGTGCCGAGACTGAATTCCAGTGCGAGGCTCAGAGGCTACGACAGGCACCCTCTACCCACCACTGGCCACACGCGACGTCGCGTTAATGGCTGGGCAGCTTGTTATAGGTGCGATAGGCTGGCTGAAATGCTCCTGTCAATGGTCCGACGGTTCGCGATTCCTGGTCCCCTTGGGGCTTGTTGCCGATGGTGGTCAAGGGCCTCCCCCACTGTCTCAACCAACGCCACGATGCGAACTCGATGTCCCACGTGAACTCTCCGTAGACCTCTTTTTCTTTCGATACCCAGAACAGAGAATCAGTCCTTTACGGTGATGCCCGATTGATTGTTGCCCAGAATGCGGTCGTCGAACGGTTAGAAATGGCCAAGCGGCAGCGCAGTCCTCAACAGCCACAACCGGACCGATGAACGACAATCGCGGGATGCGAATCCGTGCCACGAGTGCAGCGTCCTGCCGCGAATGTCGTGCAGCTCGTCGTTGCGCAGGCTCTCGGCGTGTCCGTGCTGCGGTTGCCCTTCGTCCAAGGTGGATAGGTCACTCAAGGGAGGCAGAAGAGGGGATCCGAGATCGCAAGGAGAGGACGATGCGAGATGCTCAAACTTGTCGAGTACAGAAACGAATGCGTTGAACAAGAGGAGCACAAGGAATGCGATAAAGGAAGATGGGAGGCAAATGAGCGAGAGAAGCGGAGTTTGGAGCAAAACGAACGAAGGTCTGTCGCGCTGCCTCGCACACGCAAGAAGGGCTGGGTCAAGGGAAGGACTACATGTACCAGCAGAAGAGGTGACCAGACGAGACGACGAGATCGAAACAATGGGAGATCAACAGGGTGGAGAAGCCACGATTCCCAGGACATGGGAAAAGACGCCCCCAAGAACCCCAAGGCTGCGATGCTCATCGGGGGCCTTTGGGGCTGTCAGCCATCCAGACAAGATTACGGAGGTTCCAAGGGTCAACGGACATGGCAGACGATCGCCCAGTGACGTCGGGTGGACGAGGGGCACGGGGAACGGGGGTCCCGAGTACCTGGTGGGACACGGCGGACAGGCGCGCACACGGTGCGACGCGACATGCGACGATGTACCAGGCACCGCAGCGGAAGGGGGACTGAAGGTGGGAGGCTGAAGGTGGGACACGAACATCGACAAGGAGGCCAGCCCAGGGGTAAAGGGATGGTGGCTCCGCACGCCTGATTGGACGCCTGGCCAGGGGTCGCAGCCAGGGGTCAGGATGGACCCTGGCTTGCATGACGATCCCGAGGCCCTGGAATTCGTGGTCAGTTTTGTCCTCAGAGTCACATCCATGGAAATGATCGACTCCTATGTACAAAGTATGGACTAGAATTCCCCGAGCCAGCTTGGGGCTGGCTAGCCGTGACGGACGTGCGCAGCGGTAATATGCAGAGCCCTATGCCATATACATGAGCATCGCGGGGAAACGCCTCGATGAGCGAACAGACGTTGCAGGGCGCGATGCAGGCACAGTGGCTTGGGGGCTACGGCATGCAGCCATGCAGCGGCCTGCATTCGACAGCGTACTCGTACGAGTACCTAGTGTGCTGTAATCGGGAGCGACAAATGAAGGCATATAGCGTGGTGCCTGCAATTGCCCATAGCGCGCTCATCTCCCATCCCCTTCGCACCGCGTCGCCTGGCGTCGCCTGGCGTCGCCTGGCGCTCGTGTCCATCGCGCCTTTTCCGGCGGAGGCGCCTCCGACATGGATGAGCCCCTATCATGACGCTCCTGCGGAAGCAGATAAAGAGCCTCCGGGTCCCAGCCTCGAAGGCCCCTGGCTTCAGGGCCCGTCAGGGTCAAGGTGCAGCGGCAGAGTAATATATTGCGCTTCCCTGCGAGCTGGTACGAGCCACACGCACTGCAACAGAAGGCGTTCGTCCCAGGCCTGCGCCGTCCCCAGCTGGCATGTTTGCTGGCGTTTGCTGGCATGTGCAGACAGACAATGCACGTCAGGGGCAGGCGGGGGTTGATCGGCTGCCAGTCCAGGGCTTAGGTTGAAACGGGTTTCAGCGAGCCCACCAGCCAATCCCGAGCTGGCGCTCCCCGCCACCCCAGTCTGGGGCCGGGCGCTGGCAAGCCAGCTTCCACAAGAGGCTCAGTGAATCAGGTGTCCATGAGGCTCTTTATCGCTCACGAGGGCTTTAGCTCAGCCAACCTGTTTGTCTCGCCCCCAGTGGCTGGAATCGACATGAGGCTGCAGACGCGTCGCGGCGTTGGAGCCCATGCAGCGTCGGTGCCGCATTGCATTGAAAACGACGGCGGGTATCACGTAACTGTTCGCCGGCCTCTCTTCTTCGCCCAATGAGACTCCGTGGCCGTCCTGGTGGAAGCAACGTGCTGGATGTTGAAACGAACGATAGCCCAGACTCTGTGCATGCACGAATGCGCTGCGAGAACAGGCCTCCTGCATGCTGTCCATGCTTCGTACGAAGTACTCGCACGAGTACGAGGACGTCGAGCGCTCGTACAGGTGCGAGGACGACATGGCGCAGCCTTGTGGGGTGTCACTGACAGCAGAGCGGCCACGTATTGGCGCGGGCTCAATCTCTTTCTCCGATAGTGGACTTGGAAGCGTCTGACTTTCGGGTCTCGCGGCCGTGTCCGTGTGGCTTGCATGAGCGGGGGTCGGAGCTGCTGGGAGCTGATATCCAGGCCCAGTTTGCCAAGGCTGGCCCAACCAACATCACAGGGATGGCTGGAAGATCAACATTCCGTAGCGAGGCCAAGGCGACTGGATTCCAAATTCCCCAGGCCAAAGGATGGTTGCTTGATGAGGCTCCACCAGCAATGCGTACGCTCTCGCTCATCTCAGCAGCAAGGAATCGGAAGCTTGAGCAGAGTTTTCTAAGGCAGGAGCCGCATCGTGAGCCGCAACGAGGCAGGGCAAGTCACGGCCGAGTGGCTCTGGTTGGTCAACATGATTCTCAAAACACGAACATGGCTGCGAAGTTCTGAATTTGCACAAGCTGGCATCTGGCACATTTTGGGTGAGAATGGCAGCCTGGGGCACAAAGTATAGGGTAGCAGTCGTCCTGTCCCCCGCTCCATCACGTCCACGTTGATGGCTGCATGGTGACCCGTTCCCTCCCTGAGAACTCATAAAACCGAGCGATTGAATCCACTCATCCTCGCCACCAAGAATTGGTTGCAATTATAGAGCCTGGCCAGAGGCTGAAGCTACTGCGCAAGGAATGTCGACCAGAAGGAGCAGGCTTAACTACCCGAGAGAGGAGTTGTTGACGTTCCCCGCGCGGGAGGGAGCTTGAAATTCTCCGTACAAACGAGTCTCGAAATGCACCGAGGAAGTCGCCGAGGAAGCGACCTGCGCGCGTGAACATCTCGTATCTTGGTAAATTCATATTGCTTCTCAATTGAGGCAGGACTATTGGCAAGGGTCCCGTGTGAGCGAGTGGCAGTGATGTGGTGCGTCCCAAGCGATGATGCGGGCTTATTGTTCAGGACGTGACGGAGGCCTCAGAAGCCGCGAAAGTGGACTGTCACCAAAAGTAAGAAAGTATTATTGAACCTCATAATCGCCGTCAATGCCACCGGCCATTTAAATACATATATCCAGATGCGCTTTAACGGTAGGGACCATGCTTATGCCCGGATTAATAGTCAAAGTAGTCTAGCGGTTCTGGGAGCTTACATGATATGGGCAGGTAATGAACAAGAGCTACAGGTTGCTCAGTGAGCCTTGACAAGTCGAAAGAGCAGAGTCTGCTCTGGTAGAAAGAGCGATGAATCAAGTATAAGTAGCTGGAAGCCAATCTCACGGTTTCAATCTTCCTTGGACAAGATCAACAGATCATTCGTTTCAGTGACTACTCATACACGCTGCCCAATCTCCAAAATGGTCGCCATTGCCGCCACCGCAGCCACCGCGGCCACGATCATCAAATTCATTGGCCACATTTCCGCGCGGCAGTATGATCAGCTTCCATGCTTCTTCGCCGAGAAAGCCACGTGGTGGACTGCCGGGAACCCTGACCTTGAGGGCGATTCTGGTGGCTCGCAGGATGCACTCGCGCACGTGAATGTGCTCAAGGCTGGCAAGGTGTACACGGACTATTCGTTCGCCATCAAGAACCAGGTGACGGAGAAGAACAAGTCCATCATCGAGGGGCAGGTCATCGGCGATGGGCCCCAGGACCTGCACTACGTGAACAACATTACTATGGCGTTCACATTGGATAACCACAACAAGATCACGCTGGTCCACGAGTATGCCGACCGCTTGGAGATCAACTGGCTGCTGAAGTATCTGAAGGACCACAACATTGTGAGCTTGCGTCAAAGATTTCCCTTGAGAGCGTTTTTTTGCTAATTCAGCTTCATAGACCCTCTCTTAAACAAAAATTGATGTCATCGGCGCTTGTGGAGATGTTGAGTTGGTCGGTTCGGATCAACTAAAGGAAGAAGAGGCAAGAAGACAAGGCACTATCGTTTCCTGCAATTGTGGGAGGCTCCGCATGACCAAGGGGGTGGCCGCTGTGTATATAAAGTGGTCTTGCTCGCTCACGCGACTTCACTGGAGGCGTGGACTAGAAAATTCCCAATGTAACGGACTCACTGCCCAAGCCTGCATGATAACCCACTGCCTGTACATGATGCTCCTTGTGGTGTTAGCCGAACGAGCCAAACAGAAGTGAAATGCACAACAGAAAATGAAGCTGATAGTGGCGAATAAAAGCATGGATTTCTGAGTGTGCAACCCTGATCTCGCCTCCACAAGCGACTTTTTCCATCCCTCGCTCCAGCAAAGTCGAAGCGCGGCGCCGTCAAATCGATGCGGTGACATGCCCAGCACGCCGAGGACGGCGACCTGGGCATTGCAGGTTCACGAAGCGACACTAGCTTGGGCAGTGACCAGGTCACTCGGTCTACTCCTACCCAAAGGTGTACAACGGGATCCAGCTGTCCAGCTCTTGGTCAAAGAAGCTCAAATGAGGACGAACAGAACTGCCCGTTCCAACTGTAGTTTGCATGGGCCACTGCGTGCGAAGCACATACTCCCCAAAGTCAAACGTCAAAACCTCCACTGTCGAAGAAAATTCGGGATCTGTGGTTTGAAGCCAGAGAGAAGCGATCCGTGAAGCATATGGAAGGAGTCTAGAGCAGTCAAGCCAGCCAGATGACGCAAAATCACGACGCCGATAGTAACTAGATAGATTGCTTGCCTACTAGGTGAGAGAAACGTATTTTCTTGGTGAAGTGGTCTGATAGTACGTAGTACTATTTGGTGGGTGCTAAAGAGGAACGTTCTGGACAAGCGGATACTCCGTGAATTTGAAGCAGCATATCGAGGCTTTGATGTGGGGGTGGACGTGTTCGCAGCTCGATCAAGGGCCGGGAAGTGTCAATACTTTGCATTGGCATGGCCGTCTGTCTAAAGAGGATACTTAGGTGAACGGGAAGCTCTTACTTGGGTGAACGGGAGGCTCTTACTTGAGTGAACGGGAGGCTCTTGAGTCCGTAAATTGCGGAGAAAATTAGGAAAGCGTCTTGGACGTTGCTCGTGCGTAACACGACAGATCGGTTAGGTAGATGGGAAAGGAAGGAAAGAGGCTACAGTAATTGCCCACTTCCGCGCCATCTTGAGCTGCATACCGTTCGCTTTAAGTCATAATTCGTTGCAAACGGGGCGAGATGCAAATCGAATATTACTTCCTGACTGAACTCTCTGGAAAGAGGAGCCCAGTCCCTCGGCAGTACCTATATAATGCTGCCGTCGCCCCCTGCTGGTCCCCGTCTCTTCTCTCTTCTATTTTTCTCCCCAGGGTATCATAGTCTCCGGTTTACTTTTGCCTACGCTTTACTACTACCTCCAACTTACATCGTCTTCGGTATACTATTCACCATGGTACTCGGTAGAATACTGTACACCTGTTCTGGCCCACTCACCTTCGTTCGCCCCGATGCAAATTCTCAAGCCCTCAGTTTCGGACATCGATCAATTTACCTACTACGTACTCGCCATGGAAGCCAGCCCGAACGAACCCTTCCAGATCCTTTGTTGCAACGAGGTCTGGAAGGATGATAATGACGACTCTACTTTTGACCATAGAATGGTCGTGTTGCGCCGCGGCGAGCAATACTTCTTTGGGCGTGATGCTCGACGCAAAGGAGATATTGACCGAGCCCTGTTGAGCCTCGACCCTATACCAATCACACACATCCGAGCGCCTTTTACGGCGAATCTGACAATGGCACCGGACTTACCTCTCGACCTCGAAGACGTATACATCAAAGAACCCAGCCTTGTCGAGTACGGTCACTGTTCTCCCGCCAAGGAACACGCCTTCTTCGAGCCTCAATTGCAAGAAGCCCAAGTCTACGAGCAGCTACGAATAAAGCCGCATCCCAATGCGCTATTTACCACGGGTGTGTTGTCAAGGACGGCCGAATTAAGGGACTAAACTTGCGGCTCTACGTCCGAGCACCGGGGCAATTATTGAGGGAAGAAACACCAGGTCAGGATCAGAAAACAGCATACATGGAGGGCGTGAAGAAGGGCATTACAGCTGATTAAACGTCTTCTTGAGGATAGCTAGAATAGATCGGGTTCCTCGGCAAACTGTTTGGTGTTGCAATTTCTTCGCGTAGTGCAGAAATTTAAAGTCTTGAGAGTTTCGCTCGCTGGATTTCAAGCTCTTCGCGCACAACAGCATTCTGTCCTTCTGGGGGTTCGGACATGCTAACGTCTTCGACGTATTCCGTGATCAAGTAAGTGCGTGACCCCACCTCGTGCGCACCCCCTACAAGCGCGCACTTTTCAACGCAAGCGCACGACATTGCAAGAGGTAACACTTATCAAAAAAAAGTCTCTTAAAATAGCATAATTATAATAAAAATCTTACTCTAATTGCCATTCTAAGCATATTCTAGCAAAGTCATTGTTATTTGCAGCTACTGTAGATTGCGTTAGAAATCGCTTCCTTCGTGCATCTTCCTTGTCTATCTCTTCCTAGGTCTTCTTGACCCGGTCAATAGTTATAAACCTCTCATTTAGAGCCTGCTTAACCATTTTCTTCCTTGGGGGCTTTAGAGCCTCGATTTAGTGCTTTTTAGCGTGTAATTCCTCCTCTTTAAAAACTAATTTAGCGGTAATTATATCGAGTCTTTTAGCCGCACGACGCCCTACGAGATTCAATAAGCGTTAGCTCGATAGGCTCGCCTTAATTCCACGTAAAAGTTCAATTAAATCAGAGCCTTGTTTTAGCGTATAAACAACGAAGTCATCCTCATATCGTGGTCTCTTTCGTGGCGTTATAGGAGCCGCTGGAATTGCTACAATGACTTGAGAGCTAGCAAGGACCTTATTCCGGTTCTTTGGCCAAATTCCAGTAGCCCGGAAGCCTGAATTGATATTTGCAGTTGTAATAGCTTTATCTCGAGCCGTGGCGTAGCACTAGAGGAAATTGGCCTTGCCAATGGGGTTAGAATCGTTGATTATTTCGAGCTGCTCGAGGTAATGCCGGTACCAGTGCTTCAAGGGGCCAAACACAGCTAGATCGAGGGGCTAGAGTATATGTGATATATAGGCCGGTAAGAAAAGAAGGAAAATATAATTCTAGAAGCATTGCTATATAAAGTTATCCGTCGTATGGCTACCGTGGCCGTTAATAACGAGCAACCGGGCCTCCGAGGTATCTTAGGGCGCTATTTCCGGGATAAATACTTTCTCTAGCTACTCAATAGCAATCTCATTGCTAGCCTAGCCATTCTTAGACGTTGTGAATTGCTAAGGGCGATTGAATTCGCGGTTAAACTATTATTATTAGACTGAGGCGCCTTTGAATATCACGACCGGCGTCAAGGCGCGTGCCATAAGTCTAGGGGCTCCAATGCACTCAATTATCGTAGTCCAATTCCGTGATTGGC
>JALHCC010001628.1:0-123627 GCA_024340765.1 Tolypocladium cylindrosporum | reverse complement strand
TGCAACGGGTGCCGTGTAAGTCATCCAATCGTGTAAGTCAGGCAACCGTCTAAGTCGGCCGGCCGTGTAAGATGCGAGGCGTGTAAGTGGCACAAGCCGCGTCTGCTGTGTAAGTCATGCTAGTCGTCTAGCAGGCGCTCGTTAAGGTAGCGTCAATGTATCGTGTAAGTCAGGGCAATCAATGATGAGTGGCAACGACGGCCGTCTCTAAGAAATCGGAGGAAAAAACCAAGAGTGACATTCTGCGGCTATGAGAGCTACTCGAATGGATGATGAACATGAGGGACCATGTGGTCTAGGGACCTAGATGTCCCTTTTATGCTCTGACAGTCCCTCTGACCCCTGGTTATCCCTCCACTTATTTTTGTGTTTTTCCCGACCCAGTGTCCTGGGGTCTGCACCATCACCCCAACAAACTACCTTTGATATAAGCCCGCTTGGGATTAATCTCGGATAACCCTACAACGAGTCCACTAACGCCCATTCCTTCCATAATCCTAGTCTCGTCAGTATTATAGATATTCGCTAGCCGGATCCAATCAAACGTATCGTAAAGGTCGAACCAGGTATTAATTGCATCGGGATTAGCTCCGTTAATCCTTGCTGTCTCAATCCGTGCCCCAATCTTAGTCTTCACATCCGGATTGCGGCGGAAAAAGGCATCTAGCCAATGCCGGCCAAGATCTTGGGTATCTCCTTTGCTAATGAGTAACTTGGATACGATATATCTAACTTGTCGGTGCGTATGGCAATAGCCCAGGCTCTCTTGAGACAATATCCATGTTACAAGGCGTCTCTCTTTATCAACTGAGAGTCTCTGACGGTCTTGTTGAGCAATTGATTGACGCTAGGCGCCGAGGAGCCGTTTTCGGAGTGATGATTCTAGGATCCCGTATTTTGCGGCCGCCTTACGTAAGGATATTCCGTTCAGTCTCTCTTCGATCGCGGCTTCAATATCCGCTTCGGTATATAGAGGCATTTTATACTGTAATGTGGAAACGTGGCCTTAATTGAAGATCTTGGAGATACGGTGTGCAAGTGAAGAGTGCGTACTTGTGGGGGTGCGCACGAGGTGGGGTCACGCACTTAGTATGCCCCGTGTCCTCAAAGTGGCAATACACAGCTCGTTGAAGCTGCGCAGCTAATTGCCAGTATACCGAGTCGGGATCTGTCATAGACTGACAATACATTAGGTACCCTAGAGTAGAGAGCTTTCACGCGCATGACGCGACTCTGTCCTTTTGCCCAAATCTATCAAAATTTCCATACAACACCGCTTGTCCCTTCACATGAAACCAGAGAGGCCGACCACCAGCTACCGCAAGGGTGTGCCATGCACCGTTTTGCAAACCTTTAGCAGCCTCATGCAATAAGCTTGTCCTTAGCAAACGCGTATCGCGCGCCTGTGATGATCACGGCACCACCCATGATGACAGACGCACTGAAGATGATGCCCTGTGAGTAGCCGCTATAGTTGTTAATCAAAGCACCGGTGATTGGAGTTCCAGCTAGACCGGCAAAGCCGACGACAAATGTTGACATGCCGACATATGTGCCAATCTGCGATGTGTCAGACAACGGTCGAGCGGGGCGGATTGTTAGGAAATTCGCGGGTGGATTTTGTCCATACCTTGCTTGGATGGTCTGCGGTGTGTGCAATCGTCGACATCATCAACGCGATGATGATACCGCTCGTTCCTCCAAACAGAAGAGACAGCACAATCAGGCCGCCAGTCGAGGTGATCCGAAGCCAGCAGAACAACAAAATGGAAGAGGCATAACACGCAAAGGTGATGACGTTGAATTGGCCGAGACGTTGCGCAAACGTTCCACCGAGCATCCGCCCCACGAACGAGCCGGCATTGATAATGGCGAAAAGGTACGAGGCGAGGTTAGGTGACATTCCATGCGCCAGACCATACTCTGCGAGGTAAAAGTACGGAGTCCAGAGGCCGAGAATAACCATGAACAGGGCCGCAACCTGAAGATAGTAGGCAGGCTTCAGGAAGGCTTCGAGGAGGATGAAACTGCCCTTCCTTCTCATGCCCGTGGGGCGAATGGTGACCGCAGCGATCGCGAGCAGAAAGAGCGTCAAGAACCCGCAAACACGCTGACCCCAGGCAAATCCGACGTTCTCGTTCTGGAGGAGATTCGCCATAATGACGGGGAAGATGATGCCCCCAATGGGAGAACCGGTCGATGCAAAGGCCATGGCCATGGCTCGCTTCTTGAAGAAGTAATGACCGCAAACAGAGAGAGCCGGGGCAAAAATTAGGCCAGACGAAATACCAAGAAGAACTCCCTGGCAGAGGATGAACTGGTAGTACTCGGTGCAAAGGCTGGTGAGCATCATGGCGATGACGAGCAGAAGCGAGAACGGCCAAATGATGACCTAGACAAGGACAAATTGTTAGCAGGCTTCTAATCGCAAAAGAATATTCTCAATCGTACCAGCGCGCCATATCTATCTGTGACCGGACCGCTGATCAAGGTTGCGGAGAACTGTGTGAACGCTTGAATGGAGCCGATCCAGGCCACATCGGAAGGAGAGTAGCCCTTCATGAACGTCTGGAGATAGTATGTCTCGTAGACTCTAAACCAAACTGTCAGTCTGTGTTGCCGCGATCTCGTCTCTTCCAGCACTGACCCGAAAGAATTGACATAGCCAAACGACGCAAACGATGTACACCAACAGCCGAGCACGACTAGCCACGCCTTCGTACCGCCCTCAGGGAAGTGAGGCATAGCCGGCGGTGGCGGCTTCTGCTCGACGGCATCGTCTGTCATCTTTTCGCCCGGTGCACTGCATGCTTCGAGTTTCGATTCGAGGTCGTGGTCGGGGGCCCGAGTGTGGGCGGTATCGGCCGCGGAGGAGGTAGACATGACGGCGACTGCGTTTCTTAGATGGACCAAGATGCAAAGCAGAATGGCAATGGCATGTGTAGAAGAGTGAGGAGAGAGGTCAACCAGGGAGTTTATTTACATGCATTGTGTCGCAGATCTGAGGATGCGATCCAAGCTGGACCCTGAATCGCATGTCCATCCGGCGTTGTCATCTCCGAATTGACCGACTTACAGTTGGGCAACACAACTCTGAGCTCCACACAAGATATTCACCGACCTGTTACATGTAGCAAGAGAGATTGGGTGGCCACAGACACAGCAAGGCATAGTACATGGAGCGTAGCCGCCCAAAGTAGCCTCGAAGTCTCTACAGGGATGCCTTTTGCGAGGCCTTCTTCGAGCTAGCACCGGAGAAGATCGGAGATATTTCAGCCCTGGGAGTGGAGGGGAGGGAGTGGAGGCCTGCAAGCCCCGGAGATGGTCGGTCATCCACAAGGGCCGGGGCGCGTGCCGTTAACCCCGGCGAGTCCCGCAAAGTCCAGGCCCAATCACCAGGATTCGAGACCAGCGACGCCACTTCCACCGTTCCCTCCCACCAACATGCGGGCCAGGCGGCTCGGCGATTCTTGCACCTCTCGGTGATCTCTCCCTCCCTCCAGCAAGGATTGCAGGAACAAGCCTGGTGTCGGGCTCACGGACGTGTACATATCTGGCCTGCCGAGATGTCTGGATATGCTGAAAGATGCTACCCGGCCCAGATCATCGGCGATCTTACGACCGGAGGGAGCCTCAACCAAGCCATGACAGTAAGCTCGGCCGGCGGTGCGCCCGGCGAAAGACGACACAGGAAGAAGCGTCTTCGACTGAGCTGCGGTGAATGCAACAAGAAGAAGGTAGCTATGCCGCCGCTCTGGTTCCGTTATTCAGCGATCGGGCCGCGTTTGCTGATGAGCTCCATGAACGCAGCTGTCGTGCGACAGGAACTTGCCTTGCCAGCGATGTGTACGCTCGGGACGGCCAGAGCAATGCTGGTACGAGACAGGCACGGGGCAGCCATCCGTGCCAAACAGCCAAACAGCCCAACGACAGCAGGACCTGCGCAGCGGCGATGAGGTCCGCGATCTCCGAGCGGAGGTCGCCCAGTTGAGGGCGTTGGTGTCAAAGGCCTGCCAGCAACAGGACAGCCACGCTGCCGCGGACGGCCTGCGCGCCGGGGATAATGCCGACGCTGGCCAAGCAGTGCCCCCCCACGACAGGGTCGAGGAAGATCAGGGCGCTGCCGATGCCAGCAACACTGACCTCTCGGATCCACGGGAGAGATCCCCGCGTGGGTACTACAGGCAGCACACTCTGCTGCAGTTCTTCGCCGAGGTGAGACGCTGCGTGCTATACTTTAATGGACAATGTTGCTGATCTGTTGTGATAGGTCCCGCAACTCTTTCCATTCATCAAAGAAACTGTTGATGAAGGACTCAAGCCTTACGGAGTCCATCTGAAAAAGCACAAGCCTGTGAAGAATGACTGGAAGGCGAACACGCCCTCTCAGGAAGAGAGCTCGCTTGAGAGTCTGCTTCCACCCAAAGACGACACGGATGACTTGGTTTCCTTCTACCTCGACCACCTCGAGCAACTGCATCGCGTCGTCCATATTCCGACGTTCAACAGGGAATATGCCAACTTTTGGGTGCCTGGACGGGCTCGCTATCCTGCAATGACGGCGCTCGTCTTGTCGATGATATCCATATCCGCCTGTGCGTCCGCCAGCTCCGGTGGTTCCTCGCCTATCCCGTCTACATATCGAAGCATGCCCGAGCAGTGGCTTTCTGCATGCGACGGGTGGCTGAGGCAGCAAAGCTCGAAGAACCGCAAGCTCGTGCACTACCAGGTCTCCTGTTTAGTGTATCTCGCCAAACGGATGAACATGATTGGGAAGAAGCGGTTTTGGAAAGAGACTGGCTCCTTGATCCAGAATGCGATGATGGATGGGCTGCATTTCGATCCGTCCCCGACAGTCGACGGCCCGTACATGAGAGAGATGAAGAGACGGATCTGGTTTGTCCTCCGAGAACTGGATCTCCAGAACGCCTTCGAGTATGGCCTTCCTACCCTCCTCCACAACATCGGGTCCAATGTTGCTGCGCCTGCGAATCTCGACGACGAGGACTTTGACGACGCATCGAAGCAGCTTCCCGCGCCAAAGCCACCGAGCCAGTTCACGTGTACGTCTTACCAAACGCACAGCTCTCGCAGCTGGGCGTTGCGCCTCGAGATCTCTCGGCGCTTGTTCAGCACGGGAAGTTCCAGGGAACTCAGCTACGACGATGTATTGCGATATACGCATGACATCACGCAAGCGATGCATTCGCTCCCGCCGTGGGACATTGACGATGCTGAGGCTGGGGGCGACCCGAAAAGGCTCCTCCTTACCTACGCGTTCCTGCAATTCCAGCTCAAGGAATGCATCTTGGCCATCCACCGACCGTATCTCCAGACGGACAACAGCAAGTTTTGGCTTTCGGAAAACGTCAGCTATCACATGTCACGAGATATACTCCTCCTGAATAGCAAGCTGGCGGGCTTGGGAGTTCAGAGTATGACGCTGCTCCGAGAGGACCTCCTGTTCGCCTCGTTGAACATCACGCGCATCACCATGCTGCAGCCCAAAGGTTGGTGCTTTCTCTCGCTTCCTACACTACTCCAGGGTCACTGTTTTGGAGATGCTAACCTTGGAGGCAGCCTCGACTAGCGTCATAATGAGCGGCTCGCAGTCTACGATCGACCTTCTCGAGAAGTGTCTTCCATTCATCGAGGATAGATACCTGCGCTGCTTCGAACCTTGGTGCTTCTTCACGATGTGTGCGGCCATTATGCTGCTCAAGATACATCTAGGCAAGGACTCGTGGCAGGCCGCCAAGTCTTCGTGCGCGCAAAGATTCTTGGACCTGCATTACAAGCACATTGGAAGACAGCAGACGTCTCTGCTCACCCAACAGCTCCCGACAACTGCCCCGGCGAGTCAAGTTGAAGTAAGTATCACCACTCCTCCTCTCACCTGAGATGCGCTGGCTTGTCGGAAGCGTTGAAACACGAAACTTTGAAGCAAGTGAAGCTCACGCCCCCCTAGACACTTGCTACTTGCCAACAACTACCGACGCCCGACGCAAACATTAATGCAGCGGTTCTCCCGCCGTCAATGTGGCTAGACAGCAGCTACCCCGACGTGAGTACATATTCGACCTGATTATGGAATATTTGCTAATCCCGGTCACAGATCGGGATGGATTCCTTTGATCTCGATATGGAGTTGGATAGTGTATGGGGCACCTGGGGATCCACGTGGCCTACGCTGCCAAGCCATTCAATGACTGGATGAGTGAAGATTTAGTACATGTACACAAAACGGTGCGCAGGTTGTAAAGCCAATGCATGGAAGCAAAGGATGCCCATTTAAATGTAGCTCGATAGAGCACTTGAAGACTCCCTTCTCTGAATTGACGTTGCTGGGGATTGTACAAAGTACGAACTATAGCCATTCTGACTCCACCGGTGGTTGACAGATGAGCACGTCTGTGTCTAGGGGTCTTCTACGAACCGCTCGCGAAGGATGATTCCCCACCACGAACGGAATATTCACTCCTTAGAAGATGGGTCTGAAGATACTAGACAGGTTGGTCCCCAACACGGTCGGCTCCGATGGGATCGTGTTGGTAAAATCAGGGGCCAGGAGGAAGCTAGGCGTTGTCGAGAGCAGGGGGGCCATGGCTAATCTCGCACAGCTCACTCCCCTTCCAGCACATCTCTGAGCGATCCCTGCAGGAAAGCAATTGCTTCATTGCTTGTGACTCTTCGGCGTCAGCGGACAAAGTACCCGTAGGCCTAGCAGGCAGCAACTTGTCAAAACTCTTCTGGCGGGACCTTGCAAGCAGCGCAGCCTGGGGGCGTGCCGCGCGAGATGCATGTGAGCGGCTGCCGGCTGCCACGATAATTATAGCGGTCCCGTCATCCGGAGTCCCTGGAGTCTGGGCCCGTCCATCTACCCACTCGCGCTCGCTGCCAATGGGGCCTTGTAAGACGAACGCCGAGGAGGCGACGGCACGTTGAATCGGCCGAAGCGCGACGGGAGCGAGTCGCGGGTGGACCCAGCAGGGTTCTTTTGTCTCCCATCGATGATGATGCATCCCAAGATCATCGCGCTGCCGTCATCTCGTCGGCCGTCAGCCGCAACGAAGCTGCACATCACATGTGCACTCCCGCGGGGCGCTCGGCCCAGATGCCGGGTCGCGGATACGCGGTCCTGCATCCCTTGGCGATGTCCGTGCCGACCTGCCAGGACAGGGAGGGCTCGGGAAGCCGGATTTAGGGGAACGGTTGTTTGGCATTTCGCATGGCGTACGCCCCAATTTCCATGGCCTATCGCGGAGAAGGTTGTGTGGTGACAGACTAGGCGTGTCGGTGCGGTCGCAAGGTTGGCGACATACGGGCTTTATTTTTATTGTTATTTTTCCTGCACAGTTGTTTGGCCCAGGACAAGGTGGCCGGCTATCCGTGTGACGATGCCGGAGCTATTCGTACATATGTACGCCCGTACGTCGCTATGTCCGTACAGCACCGTGAGATATCTCCGTACCTTACTCCCGGGACGGCACGAAGCAGCAGTCAATTGAGACATCAAGCGTTACATTGGCTTTCGAATTGCTTGAATCGACTATTGCCCTCGAACGCATATATACCCATTCGTCTTGTCACTGACACGCTCACGTTCCCGCAATGAGCGACTCTTCGCCGGACAAAGAAGACCATGGCGTCGCAGCTCAGCACCAGCCGCCGTCGTCAGAGTTGGCCCCCGAGGAGGGCTTCGCAGGCTGGCTCTGTGTGGGCGGCGCCTTTCTCTGCCTTTTCTGCACCTTTGGGTTCCTCAATGCGTGCGTGTCCTGGGTCCGGCCGTCGAGGCCACACGGACGTGGCGTCTTGCTGACCGGAGTATTTTCGCACAGAATCGGCGTTTTCCAGACGACGTACCAGGAGACCACCCTCCGCGAATACTCGCCATCGGACATCGCATGGATCTTTGCCGTCCAGCTTAGCCTCATGTGGGCGCCTGGACCGCTCTTCGGACGGCTGATTGACACGTACGGCGCCACGCCGGTGCTCGTACCCTGTTCGGTGCTGTGCGTGTTTGGGCTTTGCATGACGAGCCTGGCCGACAAGTACTACCAGATCTTTTTGGCGCAGGGGCTCGTGTTCGGCGTCGGGTCCGGTGGCGTCTTCACGACGGCCTTTGTCTGCGTGGGCCAATGGTTCGTCCGCCGACGAGGGCTGGCCACGGGCATCGCCAGCACGGGGAGCAGCCTGGGCGGCGTGGTGTTTCCCATTTTCTTGGACCAGCTCACCAAGACTGTCGGCTTCTACGGCGCCGTCCGCTACACGGCTCTCCTCCTCGGCATTCTCCTGGCCGCCTCCTGCTTCATGGTGCGGGCTCGTCTTCCGCGCAAGAAATGGAACCCCGACGTCAAGTGGTTCGACGTGACCCTGTTCAAGGACAGAGAATTTGCCTTCTACACTGCGGGGTCCTACCTGGTAATGTGAGTGCTCACAAGGTGCTGGTCTCTCCCCGGGTTCAGTTGGCGCATGGATGCAGGAGGCTGACGGCTGTGGCGGCGCCTAGGTGGGGATTATGGGCGCCATTCGACTTTCTCTCGAGCATGGCGATCAATGCGGGCTTCTCGCCAAGTCTAGGCCTTTATCTCATCTCCGTCATCAAGTACAGTTCCCTCCTTCTGTTGTGCTTTGAGAGAAGAGCTAACCACCGTCGCCCGACAATAGCGCAAGCTCATTTCCCGGTCGGGTTCTGCCCTCGTATCTCGCGGACCGGATTGGACACTTCAATGTGATAACCTTCTGCTCTCTACTGACAGGGGCTTCCATCCTGGCACTGTGGTTGCCCTTCAGCTACTACCCGTCGCACGCAGGCATCATCGTCTTTGCCCTGGTCTATGGGTTCGTCAGCGGCGCCTTTGTCTCCTTGCTGATGCCCTGTGCGGCCAAGGCCGGCAGCCTCGAGACGCTTGGCCAGCGATTCGGGACCTTCCAGGCGGTGATGGCAGTTAGGTGAGTTGCTGGTGGCCCGGTGCTCCGCATGTTCGGACTAGCCGCTGACATTTCACAGTACCCTGACAGGGCTGCCTATCATGGGCGCCATCTTGCATAGCCAGGAGGATACCAACTACACGGGACTGCAGATCTTCTCCGGAGTCTCGTGTCTTCTGGGCGCTGGGCTGCTGATTGCGTCAACCTGCGGATTGGCCCAAGTGCGCAAAACGTGGAAGGTGTGATTTCGTGATTCGCGGGGACTGACGTCGCGGCCGCCAGGTTCTCGCACTAGACTTGGTGAGCAGGGGCAGATGCTGGCGGCGGTGGCCGGTGGCATGGGGGAGACAATGAAGAGACAAGGGTGCAACGGGAGGGGCGGCGGCTTGTGAGATCTGAGTCTTCACCATCCCGGATCCCCGGCAATCTCGACCATGGGTTCGGAAGGAGTAGCTGCGGGACGTATTGCAAGGCTAAATACTTCGCCAAGTTACGTATTAGCTTATCTTGAGGCGTTACTATTTGCACCCCTTTGCTTTATTGCGTGCGTGACGTGTTGCTAGACGCTAAATGGCTCGGTCAGAGTGCCTCGGTCCCAAACTCCCAAAGGTGGACGGTTCGGCTCTACTCGTATACACTACACACTTGGGGGAGTGGGGGTTTCGGTTGAGACCATGTAAGCGAGTTACTCAGCTTGTATGTCAACAGCCCTATTGGTGGAACGGACAGCCGACGACATATCCCGATCTGCACATGCCAGGTTGTTCAGGGCCTGGACAGAGCACCTTGCAACATAGCCCTTCTAGTCCGTATAACGGCTTGATATCACTCCGTTGACGAGCAACCTTGCGACGTACTATCCTTCTTCCGTTCGGGTTGTCTCCGAGCTCTTCGCCGATGGCCGAACGACTGCCATCTGCACACGCCTTGTCTTTGCTCGCGTCTCGGCTCGCGACATATACGGCAAGTATCGGGCTCTCTCGAGAGGAGCCTGAATCCTTCATCCTTCGGGCCAGCTACATGGTTTTTCAAAGGTCACCAGCCTGTCAATCCCCGCGAACTGATGCAAGGTAGAGACAACACTGAAAAAGTATTGAAAGGATATGCCGTTTTGTTTCCCGTGAGCAATTACATGTGCAATTCGAACTTGTCTAAAGCAGTCACACAAACAGCTCTTGCTTCTTTTCCGGTGCCCAAAGCAGTATAAATCATTTGCTTGGGTCAATGTATGTGGGACTCAAGCTGAACCTATGCATGTTCGACAGTACATGTAAGGTACATGTACGCGAGTCTCACCAGATGATTCTTGAGGATGGTAGCATTCAACCTGCATCGGAGACGGGGCTGACATGGGGCAAATGCATAGCTGACAGTCCGTGGATACCACGCGTCACGCTCGTGTGGGCAGGACACAGTCCCAAACGTGGGGCTAAACCGAGATGGCGGGATTCGAGCATCGTTATAATATCCGATGGGTTGCAACACCGCCCCGCATTGCAACCTCATAGCGAAACTGTTTACTTTCTTTTCCTACCGGATACTGCAGCAGAGACACTCTGAGCATTGATGTCTCATCGAGCTCCCTCCTCCAACAGCTCGGACATGGAGCGGCCTGCAGAGCGTTCCGAACCTCCAAAGTCCACCGGCCGGTTACGCGCCGCCTGCGACTCCTGCCACCAGGCCAAGATAAGATGCTCTGGAGGAAGTCCGTGCATGACTTGTGAAGTGTCTCAGTTCCATTGCACCTATAGCCCCGGCAGCCGGCTTGGCCGACCCAAGGGGAGCAAGAACAAGAGGACTTTGATGCAGGAGAACAAGGGCAAGCGGTCTGAGACGCAGGAGGACAATAGCGTCACGGATTCTATGCAGTGGTCGGACGCGGGGCAGCAGCAGCAGCAACAATCCGACTCGATGTCGGTTGAGTTTGACCTTGAGCACGGATCCGACACCACATGCACTCTTGCGGAGGACTTTGTCACGGACGGCAACTCCAACCTTCTGCCCGGTCCTAGCTTGGCCTCTCTGCTCGACTCGATGGGTGGTACTCGTATGAATACGAGCCACGACGATGATCTGAATGCCTTCTTTGTTCAAGTATGCTTGCTACCTGGACATTTGTTTTGCTCCCAGAAACTGACTATTAATCTTGCTAGGCCTCAGCTGCTCTTTCCCAGCCGTCGTACCACCCGCTGTCATATGAGACGCCAGAATCAAGAGGTGACAGCGGATACGTTACCAACACGTCTAGTTCGTCCGTAGACGGCGCGACCTTGCCCAGCCCCCACAGCATCATCTTCCCCAGTGGCAAGCTGGGACATCAAAATACATTCACGCCCCGGGAGTCATCCCGCTGTTCATGTCTCCAGCAACAGGTCCAGCTGGTCTACCAGCTGGGGGACCTGCAGTTCTCCCACGCAGCGGGCCCCGCCGTCGACTGTGTCCTCCAGGGAGTTCAACTGGCCCAGGGCCCCTGGAAGGGTCTGATGCACTGCAACCGGTGCCAAAGTCATGACAGCCAGAAGGAGGCTTATCTCCTGTTCGCCATGAGCATCCGTATTCTCCTCTCCTCGGTCCAGAAATTGAATGCAAGCCTCCACCCAGTCGACGCCTCACACGAAGCAGCCATGCGACGGGCCTTTTCCGAAGCCTCTAATGTTGGGGTCTCGGTGGGCACCTTTGAACTGACGGGTGAAACAAAGGCGGAGGTGATCGGCGTGGCAATCCGGAGGGCGCTGCAAAACATCACGTCCGCTCTTCTCCATCTATGGGAGCGCACCGGCCGGCCGAGACCGCTGTCAATGGCAGACTTCGGCAATAACAACAGCCACAGCCGCAGCAGCAGCAACAACGCTCCTGAATCTCCCATCAGCATCCTATCCAGCATATCGACGGAGTCACAGAAGTCGCACCGTAGCGGTTCCCTGTCCTCAGCCAACTTGGGCGCCGAAGAGATAGGCTCGCTTCTCAACACGCTCCAGTGCACCATGCAAGCCATGAAGGGGGATCTCAGGGCCTGTGCATAGAAAGTATGAGTCTCGAAGATGTGGAATGATGCACGCATGTACGCAGATGGGGCTGGACTGCTTTCTATGTTGGTGTTGGAGGCTTTCTGCATTTAAGAGACAGTTTAAATTTGAGTGAACTTGACCGGTCTACTGGAAATCCCAGCAAGTCCCATATGTCCAACGAGCGCTTGCTTCCCTGACGGCGCCACCCCGTCAGTTCAGCCCACATTCTATGCTACTTAATCCAACAGTTTCCATTCCTGTCAACATTCAATGCCCGATACTGAGTTAGTAGGCTGAACCCATGTCATGTTGTTCACATGTCACGAAGAAACTACAAAGACGGCCAGAATGCATCGCTCAGTCTGATTGTAGACTGTGACCAGTTCTCTCATTCAGGTTTGACGGAGTTGATTTCTTTGCTCCGGTATGTTTCAAGCATAGAACAATATTACAACGGGCGCTTACCCAGATGTCATTCTCGGATTGCAACCCTGGGCATGTGTTTTCGGGCCATTTGGGAGACGGAGCCATTAAGCGGATTGAAAGGGGGCGGAAAATGGCCGACGGAAAGTTCCGATTTTACTAGACAATTGCACAAGTCTCCCTTGCACAATATTCGGCTTAATTCAAGCATTTGATCTCAAAACCTCAAGGTTCCGGTCTTGCTTCGAGGTCAAAGCAACAAGATTTGCGGTCTCAGGCAGTGTGGTAGCGAAACCGAGTCAATAACCTGCATTTTGTCGAATCTGCCCAACTGTTTCGGCCTCTTTCAGGTATCGACACATTCCCAAGTCCCGAAGATGCCTCTCCAGGTGATTGTCGTCGGCGCTGGCATAGGCGGTCTTTGCACTGCCGTCGCCCTGCAACAGGCTGGACACTCCGTCAAGGTTAGAGGAAGCGCCCGCCCTTCGACTATGGTTCGAGCCGATGCTAACAGAGCAAAGGTCTTTGAAAAGTCTCGATTTGCCGCTGAAGTTGGGGCCGCGCTCCTGATCACCCCGAACGGGGAGCGCGTGTTGTCTCGCCTGGGATTCGATTTCACGAGGGCGCGAGCCGATGACATGACATGCTTCGAGGTCCTGGATGGTGTCACTTTCGAGCCCCTGAGTCGCGCCGACCTAAGCCAAGCACGCAAAGAATTCGGAGCGCCATTGTACACGGTCCATCGCGTGGACCTGCACAACGAGCTCCTGCGTCTGACATCGGACTTGGACATTCAGCTGGCGTCGAGAGTGGTGGAGGCGGACGCAGAGCAGGGCTATGTGCTCCTTGAGGACGGAACGAGGCACCGTGCCGACCTCATTGTCGCAGCGGATGGGCTGCATTCGGTTCTGAGAGGCGTGGTGCTGGGCGACCAAGATGCGGCCAAGGCGACTCCTTCGGGCATGAGCGCCTTTCGCTTCATGATCCCCACGTCTGAGTTGCAGGACGATCCACATTTCCGCGACTTGATGAGGGTGAAAGGAAAGGGAAATAGTGTGTTGGCGGACACAACCCATCAGACGGAGCGCCACATGGTGTGGTACACCTGCCGGGAGTATGTCTTGTCCCCTGCCTGGCCACGCACCCTTGAGAATTCTGTCTGAACTTGATTGCAGTGGACAGGTTCAGAACTTTGCAGGCATTCACGAAAGCATGCCAACGGGTGAAGATGGTAAGCAAAGAACAAATCGATGGGCATCTATAAGAAGAGCTTACTGAATCCTATCAAGCTCTGAAAACCCTGATGCTGGCAGAATTTGGTCATTATCATCCTAGCTTGACCCATATCATCAAGTAAGTTTCCATTGCCTTCCTACAACAAAGAGGCCGTATGCTGACGCGAAGATCGAATTCAGAGTGGCTCCCAACGTGACCGACTGGCCCCTTTCCTTCCACGACCCGCTTCCAACTTGGCGTCGGGGAAAGATTGTCCTGATCGGGGACGCTGCGCATCCCGTACGTTCATCTCCCTCCATGGTTAACCCAAAGTCTCACACGAGAGATGTAGATGCTTCCGTTCGGTGCACAAGGGGCGAACCAGGCCATTGAGGACGCGGGGGCGCTGGGTGCACTTTTCAGCGGCAGTGAATCCGCATCGGACGTCGCCAGCCGCCTGGCCCTCTTCGAACAGGTCCGCAGGCTGCGCGCGTCGAGAGTTCAGACGCTGTCCAAGGTCCGACTCGGCAAGGAGAGGGAGGTGGAAGCCGAACTCAGGCAATACGCTGACCCTCCGGGCTCCGGTATGTCTCGCGGATTTTGGTTGTTCTGCTAGACTATCCTTTTCCAGTCTCGGCCATCGAGGTGCCCAGTGTTCTAGCTGACCTCGACTTCACTTCTAGATGTACCGACTTCATTCGCCGAACGTTACAAGCATGATTATGGGTAAATTTCACAGCAACTGAATTTATTGGCCTAGGATTTAAGCTTACTTTTGCAGATTCGATGTGTTTGCTGCGTGCAAAGAGGCGTTGGTCAGGGGTATAAACGAATAAGCTAGGGCTTCGGGAATTATTTGACCAGGTATTTTGTGCCTGCGGCATTGATGCCTTGATTAAAATAGCATATCTTGAACGTAGGAATTTTTTAAATACTACACAAACGATTCACTGATATGCAGAGCACCTTCGAGGACCCATTGGAATTATCTTCGCGTCACCGATCGTTGTCATGCAACGCAGAACCAGGGGATCTAAAGGCCAATGACGCTCTCGAAACCCATACATACCCTTCCCCCTCTGGTCACTTTTGCGTCCAAAGCAAGAGAGAAAATAATATTTATTTTATTTTAAAGAAAAACAACTACTACATGAGCACAAATCTGTGTGACCCAATGTGATTCGAGCCGCGAAGAGCATGCACGCAGTGGTGGCGCTGGGCGCTGGGCGACGGGCAACTAAAATAATGGCCGTGCAAATCGGACCACAACTCGCAGAGTCGG
Organism: Tolypocladium cylindrosporum; assembly: GCA_024340765.1. Taxonomy (NCBI): domain Eukaryota; kingdom Fungi; phylum Ascomycota; class Sordariomycetes; order Hypocreales; family Ophiocordycipitaceae; genus Tolypocladium; species Tolypocladium cylindrosporum. Next base: position 108,768 of record JALHCC010001628.1, on the reverse strand, counting down.
ACAAGAAAAGTGGCCGAATGCAGCGGCCGTGGCTCTTCGAATTGCTACTTCGTTTTCTAGTACTTTGGAATTATAAAAACTTTATGTACAAGATCAGATTGCGCGCCCAGCGTCATTCTGGGACAGCACATGTCCAGCAGGTAAAAATTTGACCAAGGCCTATATTCAAGATGCTCCAAACAGACACATTCGTCATAGACCCAGTTCAAACCCCGGGCCTTGTCCATGCGGCCAACTTGACCGAGGAGAGCGCCAGAACGACGGAGGAGCTGCTCAAAGAAAACAATGAAAAGTACCACATCTTCTTCACGGTCGAGGACCACATGGGTGTAAGTCTGCCCGTATCGACCAGTCAATCAAATCAAAGCTCACGCCGGTCACAGGTGTATCTGCACAACCACATTGCCCATCATGATCTGACCCTATGGGCGCTGGGGGCGAAACCCGAGGTGCTGAGGTCCCAGCACGACCGTAATGCTCGATACATGCGGGACGCTATGATCGTGGTCGAGCCGCTAGTGCAGGATCTTGAGGATGATGCGATCTTCAAGAGGTGCCTTGGCAAGGAAGAGCACTTTCGCAACTTTGAGAGGTTCTTCCTCAATCAGATCACGCAGAAAGGATATCAAGCCGTGTTGCAAAAGTACCTCGTCGGGGGAGGAGATGTTGCCGACGACATGCTTTATCGCATCTACATGGGTATGTGAACAACGTCCGATGCCTCCAGCTCGAGCCAGCCCGAACTTTAGATTTAAACCAGGAGCAGCCAGCTGACCCATTTGGCATGACACTCGCAGGATACGTGCACGGGCTGATCCATATCTGTCTTGCGCTCGAGTTCCGACAGCCACTGCTCCTTGCCGAGGGGCTGGCGCAGGCTGCAGTGCATCATGACAACTGGTATACAGAGTATCTCTCCGCGGCGGAAACGCTGGCGAAAGAGGCGAAAGAGACGCCTCTGCCCCTGGCCACCATCGTCGATATGGAGCGCCAGGACCCCAAGATCAGCACCGCATCGAGTCTGGACTACCATACCCAGACGCGGAAGCACTCGGGCCGCTGGGCCATGGACAAGGAGATGGCCCGCGATGGTGTCCTTGGCAATGCCAAAGACGAGCTGGTGCGTCTGGCGGCCAGGTGGCGCGTAGACCCGGACGATCTAGACAGAGCCACGGCAGAGCTCATCAACACCGCCGGTGCGTCACTAACCTCCAAGCCTCCCTTTGATCTTTTGTCATCACTGATCCACTGCTGACCACGCACGTTTCTTCGCAGTCTACATCACAGCGGGCGCACAGCGGCCACCATATGAGTGCACCTTTGACTTCTTCCTGTTGCACTGTGCCACCGCGAGCATTGGGCATTTGTCGTTCCTCAAGGAAGAGTCCATGACGAAGGAGCAAAAGGCACGCCTGCTCGAGTATAGCGGCCGGGTCTTCATGATGACCTACGCCGGCATGGGGACGCCGCAGCTGCGCCTGGACTACCTCTGCTCGCACCGGTCCAGGCTCCCTAACCAAGGCTGGGCTGAGGTGTTTGAGCGAGCGTGTCTCCACGAGGACGACGGGCATATGTCCAAGATGATTCGCTCTACGAAGCTTGCCCAGGATATTTCCAAGCCGTACGATCACCTGCCAGAGTTTCGAGTGAAGCAGGACATGTTCCTAACGGCGGGGATCGCCATGATCGACTCGGGAACGTCGCAGCCCATGACGTGGACAAAGCACTGGGACTTTATCCGTGGCGCCGGCTTTCCCGGCGCTTGGGAGAGGTTTCCCAAGAGGGACTATTGAGTTTCTACTTGACTGATGTATGCATCATAGGGACATCTACTTAGATAGCGATGAATGCGGATGCTATGCTGTTTTATGGGTGACCAAGCTGCCAGAATGCCACCTCGCCATATCAGTATGCATGTACCATGAGAAAGCCTCTGACCACAGAGAGAAAAGGTACTGCCATGTCGTTCCCTCAGGCATCTGTATGCAATCATCATCCAGTCACGAGACAGTGGGCGAGTGCTTGCAACTGCAGCAGGCCCCACATCTGCAGCTGCAGTGGTAAGAAACCGTAAGATTGTCCGATCCTTCAGTCTTCCAGTGAGCAAATACTCGCCGAAAATGTGGGTGGCGAAGGGGAGAACCGTTTTCACGCGAATCATATTATTTGCCGAAGCGGAGAGGAATACGAGAAGTGTGTATCCATCATTGGCCAGCAATGACTGTTTCTAAGTGAGCAGAGCGTCCATATGTAGCCAGTTACTTATTCATGTCACAGCTTATGTTCGTCAATTCTTCAGGAAATCGTGAAATGGCAATGATGATTCTGTCGAGGATTGCGTGGACCGGTGGGCTGTTGCTCAGCCTGGTTCCCTCTGGTATGGCCGGCCCCAAGACCCGACGACTCTGGTTCATTCGCGATACTGACGGGGAAAAAAACAGGAACGGCACTCGCATGTAGCCAAACGCTCGTCGCTTCAATCAACCATGGCGCACCTCTGCGCGTCCTGCCCCTTGGAGACTCCATCACGTACGGCTACAACGAGCCAAGCGGCAACTCGTACCGCCGAGACGTGGAATGCCTGCTTTATGCGGGCGGCAACCCGGTGAGCCTGATCGGGTCAATCAAGAACGGCAACTGGGAGAACAACGACAGCGACGCCTTCATCTATCACACCATCGATGAGATCCTGGAGGCCGGCACCCCCGAGCTCACCCGCCAAACGAGCAAGCCCAATGTCATCCTGCTGCACGCCGGCACGGTCAACTTCGTGCTCAGCCAGAACGTGACCAACGCCCCGGAGCGACTGGGCCATCTCATTGACTTCATCACAGAACATAACCCGGATAGCCTCCTGGTGGTGTCTCAGCTGATCCCTAACCAAAACGCGACGGTCAATGCCCTCATTGACGGGTACAACGACGAGATGCCTGCGGTGGTGGCGGCACGAGCCAGGGCGGGAAAGAGAGTCATGATGACATCGATGCGCGGAATGACTCTGGAACTCCTACTTGACGGCACGCATCCCTCGGAGCGCGGTTCTCGCGTCATGGCCCGTCGCTTCTACGAAGCAGTCGTCGAAGCGGGCCGCCGAGGCATGGTAGTTGCGGCTGAGGGGCCCTTTACGGACCGTGGGGCGTCGTCTCTATCGCCGTCTGGCAAGTGCTCCGATCTCAAAGACTGAATGGGGGTTCCGGAACCACTTATTGAAATGCACATCTCGACAACTGGAGGGAATTTTGGCAAAACGTTGTGTGTAGAGCTGCCTTATTGGATGGCTTCTGTCAACGCAAGATCAACATTGACTGGCATGGAGGTCAATCACAGCTCGCGAATTGTACTCCCAGCCTGCTAATTCTAATGTCAAATTATATTGCCATTGGTGATGCCAAGTGCAAGCTGCCTGATCAGAGGCTGATTCACATTGTCCAGCCTCAGAGGATTTCCTTCTATCATGGCTATTACTTCCCTCATTGTCTCTCTCTGTAGGCGAGCCGAGCCTTCCAGCCCCAAATGCCAATGCCGCCCCCTAGGATGTTGTGATTCGTTTCTGTCTCGGCTCTGTCAGTGCTGCCGACCTGAGTGCCTGCCGAGAAACGGAAGCTCCACCCACTGGACGGCCCCGCACACCGGACACGGGCCGGCCAGCCCTCCGCATATTTCCAATTAAGGAAACAGAACCCGGGAGTCCTCGATGTAGCCCTCCGCCCTATCCTAGAGCCGCCGAGCCCCCTCAATCCGTAACCAGATGACATCGGTCGCCTAGCCTCCTGTCACTCTACCCTGCTACATGAGTTCTCTTTATTACTCTTGCCAATATGCTTGTGATCTATTCCTCCGTACTTTGCTCCGTCCCCATTTCTCCGATCTCTTTTCGGGGCATTCCCCAATAGCGCAAAAATTGGCCGCCTAGGGTATTTCGGGTCGGACTGACGCAACGAAGCGGGAGAATGACAATGCGGGTGTTGACAGAGCGGAGAAGAGCGGAAAGAAAAAGTGGCGAGAAAGTCTCCGACGACTGGCACAGACCCATGAACCGCACTGCGTCCTTGCATTAACAGGAGCAAGTCGGTATCTGCAGGTGGGTATATTCACTGCATACCAAGTGCGAATAAACCCTACTCAAGGATAGCTCGATTGTATATGGCATTAATCATGAAATACGGCCCTTATTTTATACTCGTACGTAGATGGGCAGGCAGCCGCAAGGTATCAGCGGAGCATACACTCACTCGCATGTAATATATCGAGCAATACCTAAGTCCCGTCCATCGCCTGTACTAGTAGGGAATCCCCTGACTTCCATTGAGACTCGTTTTGCTAGTTTTGTGCAACAGTGTCGCGGTCAGGCTTTGATCTCTGCCAAGATGCATGCAACCACGAGGTCAGCCGAGAACACCCTGTTGTTGTTTGGGCCCCAAATTCCACGACTGGTCCCGTCCCGCCTGGCGGAGCTCCGGAGGACAATTCAAGAAGACCCCAAGCTCGAGTTCCTAGTCCGGATTGCACAGGACCTGCCCACGGTGTGGGCCACCACGATTCAACCAAGCAGTCCCCGTTTCGGACGTCTCACAGGCGCCAAGCAACAGCTCGAGCAGCTCGGGGCGTTCCTAAAGAGTGATGCCGCAGAGGTGCAGCATTCCTTCGGGGCCCCAAGTTGCAACCTGCTCCTCGCTCCTTTGACCGTCATATCCCAGATTGCCGAATACGTGCGCCTCGGCCGCCGGGGTCCCGTTCAGGGATTTTGCGTCGGCTTCCTGGCCGCTGCCGCCGTGGCCAGTGCGCGGGACAGGACAGATCTGGAGCAGCGGACAGCGACAGCCGCTCGTCTGGCGGTCTGTATCGGAGCCGTCATCGACTTGGACGAGCAGGAACGGTCCAACGGGCACCCCACGTCGCCCAACAACAGCTCTACATGGTCAGTTCGCTGGACGTCGACTGTGGAAAGGGAGCACTTGGACAAGACACTAGAGTCATTCCCCGAGGTGATTGTCATCAAGCACCCTACCGATTCCCTTTCTTTGCTTACATAGTCTGCAGGCGTATATTTCATGCTTGACCGACGTCGATAGAGTCACACTCACAGTACCCGAGGGCCACTTCGAAGGCTTCGCCAAACAACTGGCAGACGGCGGACTGTCCGCTCAGCGGATCGGCCTCAGCGGTCGATATCACACATCCATCTCGGGTAGAGAGGTACTAGTGCAACAGCTCAAGTCACTGTGCCAACAGAACCAAGGCTTTCAGTTCCTCGCGGGTGAGCAGCTGGCCCTGCCCCTGCGTTCCACCTCGGACACCAGTCTCATCGCCGACGGTGCGGCACTCCACGACGTGGCCCTGGACAGCATCCTCGTGGATGTATGCCGGTGGTATGAAACGGTGCAAGCGGCCGTAGCCGCGTGGGGCGGGCAGCCCGTCAAAGTGATTTCCATCGGCAACAGCTCGGGCGCCATTCCTCGCTCTCTCAAGTTGGCCACGGTCGGTCACGAATCTCTCGCTTTGGGTGACCATGCTCCGTCCTCCCATGCGGAAAGCCCACCCATCAACGGCACGTTGTCGTCTGCCCAGGCGACGCCAGACAGCCTGCTGAGCCCGCAAATTGGAGGGACCTCTTCCATGCCCGTCGCCGTCATTGGCATGGCGTGTCGGTACGCACAGGCCGATTCCCTTGAGCAGTTCTGGTCCCTGATCAACTCGGGCGGGAATGCCGTCTCGCCCGTCCCGGCGAATCGGTTCCGCTCCGAGGACCTTTGGCGGACGCCGAAAGGTCCCTTTTTCGGCAACTTTGTGCAGGACGCTGACGCGTTCGACCATCGCTTCTTCCACATGTCGGCTCGCGAGGCCGCATCCATGGACCCCCAGCAGAGGCTGCTGCTCCAGGTCTCGTACGAAGCCATGGAGTCGGCCGGATACGCCGAGGGGTCCGAGTTGCCGAACCGCCCGGTGGGCTGCTATGTCGGCGCGGGATACGTCGAGTACGAGGACAACGTGGCGTCGGAGAACGCAACCGCTTTCTCAGCTACCGGGACCATACGGGCCTTTGTCAGCGGCAGGGTTAGCCATCATTTCGGCTGGACTGGGCCCTCCGTTGTGTTTGACACGGCGTGCTCGTCGTCTGCCGTTGCCATACATCATGCTTGCAAGGTGAGTCAGGGAGTTGTACACGGTGTTCGTTGAACCTGAAGCCTGCTAACCATTCTGAATAACACAGGCGCTCCAGACAGGCGACTGCTCCGTCGCCATTGCCGGGGGTGTGAGCATCATCACAAGCCCTACTTTCTACCAGAACTTGGCTGCAGCCTCTTTCCTCAGTCCTACAGGCGCCTCGAAGGCCTTCGATGTCGATGCAAACGGATACTGCCGCGGCGAGGGTGCTGGTATGCTTGTCCTGAAGCCACTGGCCCAGGCCATGGCCGACAATGACCGCATCTTCGGCACTATTGTGGGATCGGCCGTCAACCAAAACTCGAGTTGCAGCCCGATCACTGTTCCAGACTCGCATTCCCAAAGCGACCTCTACCGCCAAGCCATGGCCGGCGCCGGTGTGTTGCCTTCTGAGGTCTCGTACGTGGAGGCCCATGGGACGGGTAAGTTGCTCTTCTTGCAAAACCATGTTCGCCGCTGACGGAGGAACTTGCTCTAGGCACGCCTGTGGGCGATCCCATCGAATGTGCTAGCATCCGCAGCGCGTTCGGCGGCCCGCATAGGAGCCGGGAGCTGGTCATTGGGTCGGTCAAGGATGTTATCGGCCACACTGAGGCAGCATCGGGAGTTGCTGGCGTCATCAAGACGCTACTCATGATGCAACACGGCACGATCCCCAAGCAGCCCAACTTCACCCGGCTCAACCCAAGAATCCCCGCCTTGGAGCCTGACAGACTAGCTATTGCCTCACAGACTCGTTCGTGGCATGACAGCACAAGGCGGACTGCCTTGGTCAACAACTACGGCGCCGCCGGGAGCAATGCCGCCATCGTCCTCGAGGAATATCGACTAGAAACCAACACCTCTTCTACCACAGCCATCACGCCCCCTGAGACCGATACGGTCGAGTGGTATCCCATGTTAATGTCAGCCAAGACACCAGAGAGCCTCCGTGCGTACAGCGCCGCGCTGCTGGCGTTTCTGGACCGTCTACCTACTGGCATGACGCTGGGCGATGTGGCGTACAACCTCGCGCGCAGGCAGAACCGAGCACTGGAGTATGTATCGACCTGGGCCGTGGCGAGCCTCCCTGCCCTCCGCCAGGATCTGGAAGCCATCGCGTCCGGCGCACGCCCCGTGTCACAGCGTAGCGTGGACAAGAAGACCAAGATAACGGCTATGCTGCCGCTGGTGCTATGCTTCGGCGGTCAGACGGGCCGCAGCATCCAGCTCTCCCGGGACCTTGTCCAGAGCTCGGCCTTGCTAAGTGCACATCTAGGTCGCTGCGATGAGGCCTGCCGCGCGCTGGGGCTGCCCTCGCTCTTCCCGCGCATCTTTGACCCAGCCCCGGTCGAGGACCTGGTCGTTCTGCACGCCATGCTGTTCTCTGTGCAGTATGCGAGCGCCCGGGCCTGGCTGGATGCCGGCGTAAAAGTGGCTGCCGTCATGGGACACAGCTTCGGCCAGTTGACAGCTCTTTGCGTCGCCGGCAGCCTGGATCTGGTCGATGGCCTTCGTCTCGTCACTAGCCGGGCTCGTCTGATGACGGAGCTCTGGGGAGCCGAGCGTGGTGTCATGTTTGCTGTCGAAGGAGACGTAGAGATACTCACCCGTCTGCTCGAAAGAGTTTCTGAGACGGACGCCGTGGACGTGGCTTGCTACAATGGACCGCGCAATGTTGTCCTCGCCGGGACCGCTGTGGCTATAGACGCCATCGAACAAATCTGTCATTCGACATTGCCGGGCCTCAAGGCTATCCGGCTGGCCAACAGCCACGCATACCACTCCCGCCTCGCTGATCCCATCCTCGAAAGCCTCGGCAACGTAGCCGAGTCTATTGCCTGGCGAGAGCCGGTGATTCCCGTCGAGACATGCTCTCCCGGCCAGACTTGGGCCAGCATTGACCCGGCCAAGGTTGTGCAGCACACGCGAGAGCCCGTATACTTTGGCGAGGCGGTACAGCGGATCGCCAGCCGACACCCATCGTGCGTCTGGCTCGAGGCCGGGTCCGCGTCTCCCATAATAGGCATGGTGCGCCGCGCCCTGCCCGCCTCACGAGGTGACGATGTTCTTCTGGCCGTGGACTTGGGCCGTGCCCATCCCTGGTCCAGCCTTGCGAAAGCGTCGTCGGGTCTCTGGGCGGCCGGCTCAGGGGCGGACTTCTGGGCCTTTCACCACTCGCAAGCACATCCGTACCGGTGGCTGAATCTGCCTCCATACCAGTTTGCGAAGACGAGGCACTGGATACAATACCAGCCCGCCCACCCTCAACCGGAGGTTCAGGCGACGGAACCCAACCCGGGCCCGCCAGAGCTGGTACGACGGCTTGGGGATGCCGATGGGGAAGCCTTGTTCGCCGTGGACGTTTCACATGAGATATTTGACCTAAGCGTCAGCGGCCATGCGGTTGTCGGCCAGAGTCTGTGTCCCGCGGGCTTGTACTTTGAGCTGGCCATCCGGGCGGCAAAAGACCTTCAGACTGCTGCTGGAAACAGCTCCAAGGTCCCTCACATTGAGAATCTGCACATCCAGTCCCCTCTGGGACTCAAGCCGGACGGTTCTCTCTTCATTTCTTTAGCAAAACAGCAGGGCGACAAGTGGACCTTTTATTTCTTCTCGAGTCCCCCTGATGCTGTGGCTCGTCCATCCCAGCGCGCCATCCATGCCCGCGGCATCGTGGCCCTGCTCGAGGCAGAGGCAGTGGCTTCCCGCCTTCAATTTGTCGGACGCCTGCTGGGAAGCTCGCGGTACGAACAAGTTGCGTCGTCCCCTGACGCGAACCGACTATCTGGCGACGTGCTCTACAAGATCTTCGGGCGTGTCGTCAACTACGCTCCGTACTACAAGGGCGTGAGGAACACCATTGCCTGCAACGGAGAAGTGGTTGGTGACGTGGTTATGCCGCGTGCCGAAGAAGCAGATCGTCTCGCCTCCAGCATCTCTGACCCCTTGGCGATCGATAATTTCTTGCAGGTCGCTGGCATCCATGTGAACTGCCTGCAGGCAGGAGGCAGCGACGATGACGTCTCTGTCTGCAACGCCATTGGAGAGGTACTCTGGAGTGAGTCCTTCTGTCAAGGCAACTCTTCAGCATCTCGGACGTGGAGGGTCTATTCGAACATGGAGGCCAAGGGCAAGAACACCATTGTGAACGACGTATTCGTCCTGGATGCTGCGACGGGCACAGTCGTCTTGGCCGTTCTGGGCGCGGAATTCAGCCAAGTATCGCTTGCTTCCTTGCGTAGGGTTCTGTCTAGGTTGAATGGAAACACATCAACTACCACTGCGCCATCAAAGACTTCCTCCTCCCCGACGACTACAAACGGCGTGTTCACGGATGCACAGAACGGGACCACACTGTATAATAATCGCTCTCCCACTGAGACATCGATGCAGTCGACTGAGCCTGATATTGCTGCTGGCCCTGCTGGCGATGTCGACCACTCCGTCCGCAAGATGCTGAGCGAGGTCTTTGGCATGGCCGTCGAGGAAGTGCAGCCGGACGCCTCCCTGGCAGACCTGGGCGTGGACTCGCTGATGATTACTGAAATCTCCAACGAGATACAGAAGCGTTTTGATGTGACTTTGTCGATGAACGACCTCCAGGATCTGACCGATGTCCAGTCCCTGACTCGACGTCTTGGAGGTGCTTCATCAGGCTCTGCTCCTGCTCCCCTTTCCGCTCCTGCTCCAGCGACGCCGCATAGTCAGAATGGAGTACCAGTCATAAACGGAGTGGCATATACGAATGGAGTCACGAATGGAGTCGTCAAAGGTGTCAAAGCCGAGGAGGAGGATGAAGACGGCGGCGTTGCAGCTGTTGCCAGTGAATGGCTTGTTACCAACCGAAGCACGTTTGACAAGGGTGTGCAAGAACACGGTTTCGCAAACTTCAGACGACACGTCTATCCTCCCCAGGCGCAACTCGTAGTTGCATACACGGTTGAGGCATTGGCCGACCTTGGCTGCAATCTACGGATCCTGCGCGCTGGCGAGCGTCTGCCCGACCCTATATATCTGCCCAAACACGACAACCTCATGGCTCAAATGTACAGGATCCTTGAGGATGCAGGACTAATAGCTGGCGCCCAGGGCTCCGGCGCCACTCGGACGGACCGGCCCGTTCCCCAGGCGTCAGCCCAGCAGCTTCACGACACCATCGTAAAAGCGTTCCCCCAGCATGCGGCAGAACACCAACTCCTTCGCACGACCGGAGCTCGCCTGGCCGACTGCCTCGCGGGTCGGGCGGAGCCCCTGTCCTTGCTCTTCGGCGACGCCAAAGCACGACGCTTGATGGAAGATGTGTACACCAATGGTCCCATGTTCCAAGCGGGCACGTCGTTCCTCACACGCTTCTTGGTCCACGCCTGCGACCGCTTCCGGGGCAATCGGGAGATCCGCATCCTGGAGCTCGGTGCCGGCACCGGTGGCACGACCAGCCACCTCGTGAAGCAGCTCGAGAAATTCGCCTCGGGGCAAAAGATCCGCTATACATTCTCAGATATTTCAGGATCATTGGTGGCTGCCGCAAAGAGGAAGTTCGCCGAGTACCCGTTCATGGAATACGCCGTCATCAACATTGAGAAAGATGTAGCCGAGCAGCACCGAGGGCAGTACGACGTCGTCATCTCGACCAACTGCATCCACGCAACCCCGAGTCTCGTCCGGTCATGCACCAACATCCGGCACATGCTGCGAAAGGACGGCATGCTCTGCCTCGTCGAGCACACGCAGAACCTCTTCTGGTTCGACCTGGTGTGGGGCCTCGTAGAAGGGTGGTGGCTCTTTGACGACGGCCGCAGCCATGCCCTTGCCTCCGAGACACGCTGGAAGGAGGCCCTGCAGGATTCGGGCTTCCCATGGGTAGACTGGTCGGATGGCGCCAGCGAAGAGGCCAAGATTCTGCGCGTCGTCGTGGCGTCCCCATCCGCCCAGCTTTCGAGGCTGGCCATAGACGGGTCGGGTCGCGAGTCGGACGCGGCTCTTGAGACACAGGAGACTGTCATTTTCAAGCATGCCGGCTCCTTGCCCTTGCAGGCCGATATATACTACCCGCCAACGTTGCAGAACGGCAGTCAAGTACGTCCTATCGGTGAGACTCACCATCTGTGATGCTTTGCAGTACAAAGTGCCAAGCGGTCCTCTTGGACGTCTCTTTACTGACCGCGCTTTGTCGTTCTAGCCTTGATGATACACGGTGGAGGCCATGTGATGCTGTCTCGGAAGGACATGCGTCCGAAGCAGACGCAGCTCTTGCTCGACAAAGGCTTCGTCCCCGTAAGCGTTGACTACCGCCTCTGCCCAGAGACGACGCTGCTCGAAGGCCCCATGACAGACGTTCGGGACGCCCTAGAATGGGCACGCAGCACACTGCCGTCCCTGGCCCGAAAGCGTCCCGACGTACGCATCGCAGGAGACCGTGTCGTCGCCGTCGGCTGGTCTACGGGTGGTCATCTCGCCCTTAGCCTGGGCTGGACCGCCCCGGCTGCCGGTCTGCAGCCGCCGCAGGCCATCTTGGCATTCTACTGCCCCTCTGACTATGAGGACAAGTGCTGGTCACGAAGTAATAAGCCCTTTGGCGATGCATCCATGGGGGCGGACGCGTACGAGCTGTGGGACGGCGTGGCCGACTCGCCGATAGTTTCGTACAACCCGCCATCAGCAGCCCGGGCCGCCGGCGGATGGATGGCTAAGAATGACGCTCGCTCACGCATTGTCCTGCACATGAACTGGCACGGCCAAACGCTGCCGATCCTGGTCCACGGCCTCAAGGGCAAGGCGCAGAACGGGCCACCACGACTCCCGCCTCCCACACTCGAGCAGGTCCAGGCCATCAGTCCATTGGCGCAGATTAGGCAGGGAAGATACCAAACTCCCACATTCCTGGTGCACCCAGCCGATGACGACCTGATCCCCTGGCAGCAGGCTCGACGCACGGCGGACGAGCTGCTTCGCCAGGGTGTCGATGCAGAGCTGCGGATTATAGACAAGGCGATTCATTTGTTTGATCTGTATCCGCGCTTCGAGAAGAATGCGGAGGTGGTTCGAGCCATCGATGATGGATATGCTTTTCTCTCTCGCCATGTTGGTCTTGCATAGGCGTTTTTTCTATTTGAACATGTTGCTGTTTTCCTTTCGGCTGAGAATTGAGGTCAATATGTTAGAAGCATGAGAATAGAGTACGAACTACCGCCTTTTATTTCTCCCACGTGTTATTAACTTGACATTTTGAGTGGGATGGCGGCGGAAGGACTTCGGCATACAGTGTCCTGGCACGGTAGACGCAGATCGGGTTCTCCATGTGTGTAGATATGGGCCGCTCTACGATGCCGCCCATACCTCAAATGCCCATCCAACAGAAGTTCTACATCAGTCTGTGATGGCGAAGCTTATTTTTCGGTGCTTTTCATCCCTTTCTTTGTCACATACATGCACTCAGGCAGTGCTGTATGGGTGTCTGTAGATAAAGGACACTTGAGATCACCCCAGACCAGATATCAGCATCAGCGACGAGGTGTTTAAAACTATGGAGGAAGAAGAAGCATGTTACTGGTACTTCTAAGCTGTGTTACCAAAATACGCCATATCCAATGACCTTGTGGGTATTCGTAGATTCTCCAGCAGCTACTTTCAGCATCATCCCCTGGATTGCGTCTTGATGGCCAAGAGCTTTCCCGGAATGATGATATTTCCATTCACAGGCACCGCAGACCCTCCAGCCGTTGTCACGTACAAAACGTCCTTGTCAAACGGCCCCCTTCCAAACGCCGCCGCCGTGGGCTCCGCAACGTCCGTCGAGTTCAGACTACCCGCCAAAACGATTTGTCGCTTCCCGTCCGCTGAGATCCTGACAATGGAGTTTGCCCCACCGGTGGCAGTAAATATATCGCCCTCACAGTCGAAAGCAAAGTCGTCATATACCTCCATCGGCCTTTCTGCCTTTGCAGCGACGGTGAACGGCCCGGCTGGTGTTCCGTCTTGGTGAATAGGCACTTTGAAGATCTGAAACTGCCCAGAGTTCGCAAAGTACAGCGTGTCTCCGCGGACATGCAGGCCATTGACGCCGTGAGGAGTCTTCAATGGGGACGTGTAAGTCGAGTTGATGACAACCTGGTAGTCTCCCGTCTTGGCGCTCACGCGGTAAATAACCCCGGCCTTAGTGTCTCCGACCAAGAGCGTCTTGTCCTTCTTTGACAGCACCGAAATGCCGTTAAAAAGCTGAGACTCGGGGATGTGCTTGATCTTGGAGACCTTTGGCGCAGGGACAAGACCACCGTTTTCGACCTTGACGCCGCGCATGTCGACACTCCAAAGCGCCCACGTTCCAGCGCCCCAGTTTGACGTCATGAAGTGGTAGTCTCCTGTGATGACAGCAAAGACGTCAGGCTCGTACTCCACGATCCCGGTGAGCGCATTTGCCTCTGTGAAGTTGTGCACGAGGACCGAGTGCCCGGGCCGGCGTGGGTCGACCAAGACCAGTTCCCTGCTCGTCAAGACTGTGACAAGAATCTGTCCGTTGGAGCGGACAGCAAGGTTCTCGACAAAAGAGTTATTTGGGAACTCGAAAACGGTCTGTATGTGACCATCGTGGTGTGCTGGCGCTGCTGCTGCTGCGCCCAAGAAAGCAACGAAGGCAGTAAAGAGGGTGGATAGCATGGCAACTGATATTCTCGGTGAAGTGTTCAGATTATACGGCAGCGAACAATTAATCGGCAAGACGAAAGCCAAGGTGAAGGCAGCGACAAGACTTTGGCGGTCCTGATATAGGCCCTGCTCGACCGATCGCGATTGAGTCGTGGGCCTCATGCACAGATTCCGGGCACTAAATATGCGGCAGAAGAGAGCTTTGCTGGGCATGCCGTTCTGCTGGACAATGAATGGGTGTCGCCTGGTCCCCCCCCGCTGTTCATGTCATACTCGGGCAGTTTTTTAATTCGCTCAAATATGCGTCAGGTAATAATCCTTCAGCTCTGGAACGGTAAGCTGGAATACCTAACTGTAGAGATGCAGCCGTACTTCGTATAAACGCCGAAAGAACTATGACTAATAGGACTAGATCCTTGCCTATTCAACAGGTAGGCATACCAAACCAACATACGTATAAACACCGAAAAAGCGTGCTCAATTACAGTGGATGTAGCGGACTGGCATTCGTGTAAGCGCCGAAAAGACCTGTCGACACCACAAGGTCTTCATGTTCCGGCCGTGATGCATGTGTGCTTCAATATTGGAAAGCTGCTTCGTACAAGGAAGCGTTTTCGTACAAGGAAGCGTTTTATTGAACGCGCTCCTGAATTTGAATGCCTCAATGTTATATAAAGACGCTGCGAGCATGTGTGAAAGAATCGAACAATCAGACTAAGTCAAACCTGACCTTGATCAAAGAACAAACTGTGCCCTTGATTCCAGCCTCATGTTCACCATGAGAGCATTCGTCTCTTCCCTCATCCTGGGCCTCGTTGCCTTCACACAGACCCTGGCGTCCCCCGCGCCGCAGAAAGGCTCTGTCCCACTGCCTCAACGCCTGCTTCACCAGTTCCCGCTCGGAACCTGGGTGGAAAATATCTGGGTGCGACCCAATGGCAACCTCCTGGTTTCGACTTCTACGCCCAATGCCTCGGTGTACCAGGTGTCGAAGCCCTGGACCAAAACCCCAGAGGTGACGCTCGTGCACACCTTCTCCGAGTACGTTGACAGACTGATCGGTATCGGCGAGTCCACGCCAGACAAGTACGTCGTCGTCGGCTCCCGCTTCACCAGCGCGGAGCTGACGGGTATGCCCATCAACGGTACCTGGGCCACCATGGAGCTCGACTTCACCCGCGACACCAACCGCCCATCCTTCCGCCTCATCGCGGCGATGCCCGAGGCCAATCTCCTCCAGAGCGTCGCCCCCCTCCCACACGACCCGGCCACCGTGCTCATCTCGGACCAGTTCCTCCACAGCCCCGGCCAGGTCTGGCGCCTCGACACCCGCACCGGCAAATACAGCCTCGCCATCAAGGACCTACCCGAGCTTAACACGACCAACAAGGTGGCTGACGTTGGCATCAATGGCATTAAGATCCGCGGTAATCAAGTCTACTGGGCCAATAGCGACTCGAACATCATTTACCGCCTCAAGATCGACCAGACAGGCGCCCCTGCCCGTGGTGCTAAGCCTGAAGTCGTGTCGCACTTTGCCGGCGCCGTCTATGATGACTTCACCTTTGGTCCCTGCAACGAGGACTGGATCTGGGCGACGGGCAATGCCGACAACCGCCTCCTCGCCATCAGGCCCGATGGCAAGACTGTCATCGTCCTCGGCAATGGCACGGACTCGATCTTCCCGTCACCTACCGCTGCTGGCTTTGGTAAGCGTCATGACAAGAACATCCTGTATGTCTCGGGGAGAGACAAGGAGCTCCCGAGCAATGGGAAGTACCACATTGGCGGTTGGGTCAGAGCTGTCGACACCACGGGCTTCCGGTTTTAAGCTCTAAAGACCTTGAGGTCGCTCAGCTGCTTGTGTCGCTTTTGCTTCCAGTCAGGCGCTAAGCCCGTCGATGACTCTTCCCCGAGAAAAGGGGGAGAGTCCAGGAGCATTCTGACACCCCTCTCAATAACACGGCCGTGGCGGCAAGAAGTTTTGGCTGTGATAGAGTAGTATATATAGCCTCCAAGACAAGAAGTTTGTGGCTCTAAAATCTGTCCATGGGAATAGCAGATGTCATGCAAACAGTTGGGTCTGTCTAGTCACAGCTGGCGCGCACTCAACATACGAATTCGAGAGTCCATCGAATAGCATAGTATCCGATGCGAGTTGTACTCCCAGGAAGCAGGAGGACCGACTGGAAATGGTGCCTAGGTTGATAGCTTGATATTGGCTTGTAGAATCTACCACCATGCGTATGTCCGTAAGAATCCACGTTCCATTACACGAGGTGGAGGTCGAATGATGGATTTCGGTAGCAGCTCCGATGTCTGAGACCTGCATGCAAGACAGTCAAGCATCAGCATCACACAGCTAGAAATGCGCTTCCTGGAGAGGCTTACGCTCATTGGCCATTCACACCTTGATATGAACATGCTGTCAGCCTGGTACCACATGATTCCGCCGAGACCACTCGGGATCAATACCAGTGTAGCAGCAGGGTGCGGTGCGACTTTAGGCAGCGGCGGTTTCTGGGAATCGGATCGTTAAGGCTGATGGGGGCTGGAAATACTTATTTGAAGCTAAAGAAGCCCCAAAATTATCTTGATTTGAGACCAATTCGTGCAAACAAGCAGCAGACCAGTCAGATGGGTTCCTCCCTTCTTCATCTCCTGCTTTAACTAACAACCTGGCATAGCAGCCTTGATTTAATCACCATGAAGTTCGCCATCAGCCTCCTCTTCACATCCGTCTCTGTCAGTGCCATCGCCAGACCCCCCGAGCTCCAGATCTACGCAGAGGAAGGCTTCGCCCTCACCGGAGAGCCGACTGACCGGGTCTGCCCACCTACCTTCCCGTACAAGTGCCGCCTCAACAACTTGTGTTGTAGAACCATCAAGTGTTGCCTATATTCGTGTTGCTCGGAGAATCTTAGACTTTGTTATAAAGGAAACTGCTACCCTGAACTGGGGTGAGTTGCCCTAATTATCGACATCCGTCGACTAATCTAACGATTAGGTGGTTAGCTAGAGACCTGCTGAGCCTAGTGTATAATTCCCGGGACAACAGCTGCAGACTGCGGAAAATAGATAGGGATCAGTGGACAGATGATGCTTTGACTAGGCGCCGTGGAATGAGCCAGCTGATGGACAAGCTACTTGACTGAGGGCACGAAGTATTCCACGCAACAGGATGAGTTGTGCTTTTGTGTGCTTTGACTGTGAGATGGCGACTGATACTATATGTATTCTACATTAATGACTAGGGCTCGCTCATTCCCTACCGTATTATGCATGTATTATTTTTCCTGCTGTTTTGATTCTGGCTCAAGCATGGTCAATGAAGCATGGGAAGTTGTCGAGCCTACAAAGCGGCGACAAGTCCAGTCTGAATTGCTGGGCACAACAACACGTTGGGCCTAAGGTTACGAAGTAGACATTATCTGCAATCTATGTTCCAGCTTTCAAGCCAGAAAGCCCATGTCCTGCCAAGTGGCAACAAACAACCTCGTCAAACTCTCGCTCACCGGCCCCAGCCTTCTCAACGTAGGTGAATGCTCTCTCGCATTTGCAGTTCCCATCAGGAGGCCACCGCAGCTCATACGGGTGAAGTTATCAGACAGGAAGTCCACCAACAAATATGCTGGGTTGGCCCCCTCGGGCCAATTGTCCTCGTTCCGCGGCCAGTCCCGTACGCGCTGCACCCACTGCTCCAGAGGAATGACGCCCTCTTTATCCGATGGGATGCCTAGCGCGTCTGCCAGCACGGTAAGCGTGTCGATCCAGGGCTGGCGGATTGGGTTCTCGACATGGTAGATGGGATGCAACACCACCTCGTCCGGCTGCGTCACGATGTCGATCAGCGTCCCCGCCACATCGTCCGCAGGCGTCCAGCCCATGCTGCCTGGGAGGGATGGCAGCACCCCCAGGGTCTGCGACGACTTGATCAGGAAGGATACGTGCTCCCTGGGGTTCCAGTGGCCGTTGATTCTACTGCCCGCAATCTGGCCGAGGCGCACGGCGGCAGCGCGGAACCGCTCCGGATACCGGTGCAGCGTGGTGTCGAGCATGCGCTCGCAGATGTACTTTGCGTCGCCATACCCGGTCGGCAGCACGCTTTCGATGGGCACGCGATCCTCAGGCACGACCGGCTTACCCGTCCACAGCGGGTGGTGGCCGACGGTGGCAATGGATGACACAAACTCAAACGACACGAGGCATCCCGGCGGACGCCGGATGGAGATGTCCCGCGCCAGATCCAGCATGTTTGCCATGATGCGCATCTGCGGCTCGAACCGCTTGACCGGCCACTTGGAGTGCATGAGCCAGGCATTGTGCACAATGTGCGTGACACTTTCCAGGAGCGAGCGATATGTCTCGTCGGGCAGCCCGAGCTTGGGATGTGAAAGATCTGCTTCCAACACGTCGACTTTAGCCATGGCACCTGGGGGAAGCTCGATGCCCTTCTTGCGCAAAGCATGCTCCTGTCGTTCCCGCGCGCCTTGTCTACTCCGGCGATTGAGACACACGACCCGTGCCACGTCTGTCCGAAGCGCAGCCTCGGCAACCAAGTGAGCACCCAAGCCGCCGGTGGTACCTGTTATCAGGACACATTTTGTTCTGGGTGTCGGCTTGGTGGTTGTGGTGGCTGAAGGAAAAGGTAGCGAGAGGCGGGCGTCTCGCTCGATGGCTTCCCCGAAGTCCCCGGTCAGGTCACGCACATATCTGGCGACAACTTGTTCGCGCGCTGCGCAGTCGGCTGAGGCGCCCTTCTTGGTCTGGTAACCGAGAGTGGGTAGGTTTGTTGAGCGTTTGCATCTAGGGACAAGATTTAGAATGCCATCTTGATCAAAAGTTGAGTGCCAAAAAAGGGGGGTGAACAAGTCTGCACGCCGGCGATGGAATCATCTTTTCGCAAGGAAGACTTGACGAAAGACTCCATTGCAGTGTCGTTTTGAAGCCGCTTTCATGTCTTGAAATTCATGTACAGAATTTATATAACATAAGGTACAGGTAGGCGTCCAAGGTTATCTCGTCGTTGGGGCTAACAGAAGATCACAGGAACCATCTCGCCCGCGCACGACCCTAAAGCAAAGGAATGATGGGTATGAGGGCATTCAAGGCTCAATACCACTTACCGGCTGCTTGAGCTGGCAGCGGCCAGTATCAACTTTTCGATATCGCTCTCGGGCCTCTCGCCATCCGTCCAATCCACGTGGCCATAGCCAACAGCCTGCAGGTCCGTCTGCCACCTCGACTCATGCGTCAGCGCGTGCCGCCGCCCGTCGTCAAACAGCCACCAGCCCTCGAACAGGCCGAAGATGAGGTCGACCCAGTACGGCGTGCGCGTCATCTCCAGCATGAGAAGGAAGCCGTCGGGCCGCAGGGCCTTGCGCACGTTCCGCGCGCTCTCGCATAGGGAGTGCGTCGCGTGGACGGCGTTGCTTGCAATGACAAGGTGCTGCGTGCCGACGAGCTCCTGGGCAGGCGCCTTCTCGATGTCGTGGCTTCGGAACTTCATGAAGGGGAACTGCTTGCCCCATGTCTTGCGCGCCGATGCCACAAACGACGGCGCCAGGTCGGTAAAGGTATACTCGACTGGCACTTGCAGCCGCGCCAGGAGAGGCACGAGGCGCCTTGTCGTTCCGCCGGTGCCGGCTCCCATCTCCAAAATGCGCAACGGCCTGCTCTCGCTGATCTCGTAGCTGGCCTGGAGCTTTGTCGTCAGTCGCGTCAGGAAATCCTCCATCTGCGCGTACAGCACCCTGTTGAGCGGCCATTCGGCGTAGAACGCGCTCACGAGGTCGCGGCCCTCGGGGCTCCCAAAGATGAGCTTGACGCCGTCTGTCTCGCCCGAGAGCACGCGCTCGAGGTTCATGCCCGCATAGTACGTCAGCTTGTCGGCGGCGTGCTGGTCGGGGAAGTGCGAAAGCATGTCCTCGTACAGGTCCTTGCTGCGCTTCTGCGGGAGTGGCACCTCCGTGCGGGTAATGACATCGCCGTCTAGCTTCAGGACCTGCGTCTCCGTCTCCAACATCTGGTACAGGAACGTCACAAAGTGCCCGTGCTCTTTGCCATGCGGAATGCGTGAGAGCTGCTGACCCGGTTGGGCATTACGGATCCCGGCGCCCATAGCCTCGAAAGCTTCGAGCGTCAGAGCCACTGTGAGCTCGTTCTGCAGCGGCAGCGACTCTGCCACATAGTGCGTCTGTCCAAAGTCGGCCACGCGCGTGTCTGTAAGCTTCTTCGTCTCGTTGAAGGCCTCCATGACCGTTGCGAAGGAAAGGCGCATCTCGCCGGATGCCGAGAGTTGGTGCTCATCCTTGTCGATGTCTGACTCGGGGGCTGGCGTGGTCAGATTGGTGATGGCAACATCCGACGACGGGGTGCTGGGCATATCGCTGTCGGAATCCTCGTTTGACTCTTCGCGTTCAGCCGCCGTGTTCCCATCTGCGTGTATGCCCATGGCACCAGCCACGCATTTTATCAGACCCGGCATGTCCGTGACCGAGAGGATCTCGCTCGGAGGAAGCGTCACCTTCAAGGTGGTTTCGATCTCATTTACCATCTCCATCCCGGCCAGGGAGTCGATTCCCAGGTCTGCCAGCTCGCTGTCGTCTCTAATCTCCGCAATTTCTAAGCCCGAGAGCTCTGCAAGGATGGCCTTTACCCTCTGCGCCAGGTCGTTCTGAAGCGCTTGCTTGTTCGACTTGGGCTGCTTTGACTCCTCAGGGGATCTGGCTTGTGCTGGCTGGGCTGGTTGCGTTTGTGACGTGGTGATCAAGGAAAGGCCGTTCATATTGCTGGGCGGCTGAGAGCCGCCCACGGGGGCAACCGAGGCGACTGCGGTTGTCCTGGCCAGCCACGCGGGCTCGGTCAAACGCACGAGCAACTTGTCCATGGACGACTTTGGGATTTTCACGTACGCAATGCCAAGAATGACCTCGACTAGGGCTCCGTCGGCGGCATCGAAGACAAAGACATCGGTTAGCGACAGTCGATCCGACGGACGATGGTGCGTGGCGAAGACATGGAACTCCTTTACAGCCAACCCGTCCTCACCCGTCTTGGAAGGTGCCCGAATCCACTGGTCGATGCCATTCGCCAGATAGATATCGCTTGGAGACCGGTCCGTCATGCAGTTGATCCAGATGCCGCCCAGCTGGCAGAAAGTATCAGCGAGGTGTGCATCGAACCAAGGCGCATCACCGCCGTGCGAGTTCTTGCGAATAACGTGGCCTGCCGACTCATTCCCACGGCTCACCAGCTTTTGTAAACCACGAAACTCGTCGCCGTAGTCGACAATCTCAGCAAAGATGCGATAGATGCTGCGGTTGGCGAACACCTCGTCGACATCAGCGCTCTGCAGCAGCTCCACCGCGCGATGGTGGCCGAACAATCGCTCAAAGCGGACCAACTCGCGCTTCAAAGACAAGTCGTCGGCATCGGTGAACACAACTTTTCCTGTCGTGTGCATCATCCGCGCATGACGCATTGTGCCTGCATCGTGGGCCTGATTCTCGGTGCTGAACACCTCAAACCGCCATCCGGCGCCTCCTTGGTCGTCGTTCTTGACCTCGATCCACGTCGTGCGCGCAGAGTTCGCACAGACCGGCGACTGGTACTCAACTTCTTGGATTTGCGGCTCGCGAGCTGCCCGATATTCCGGTCGGATACTGCTGATGGCATCGATCACCAAACCCATTTGCACCGTGGCAGGGCATATGGGCGCCGTTTGTGCTGTGAGGTGTCCCGACAATAGCTTCTTGTATTTCTCAGTCATTGTGTTGACACGAAATCGTGCCAAACTTTTCGCTGAGCCGTCCTGGAACCCAAAGAATGATAGGAGTCCCTCGGGTTGCTTCTGCGCCTCCGCCAACTTCTTCGCCTCTTCTTCCGCCGATGGCAGCCCGGGCAGGGACTTGGGCAGGGTCTTCAGCTGGAACCAGTGCCGAGCATCCGGGTCGAATTGGTATGGCGGCAAGAGTAGAGGCCTGATGTCGGCTTGGCAGCGTCTCTGCAACCCGTGGTGCCCCCAGTGCTGGACATCCAGACCAGCCTTCCATAGCGAAACGGTGGTGTCGGTTAGTTTGTTCCACCCATCGTCGCAGTTAGTCATGTTGACGCCATGGAAGCTGTAAGACGTGCTGTTGAGGTTTGAGCTAGCAAGTGCACGGGCAGCCATGGAGGTAATTGTCGAGTTGCTACCGGCCTCGAGGAAAACGCAGGGTGATGACGAGTACTTCCGGGCCAGGCGCTCGACGGCATGGTGGAAGTAAACCGGGTTGCGCAAGTGATCTGCCACGAACCTAGCTGTCAACTCCTTCGTTTCTGCGCTGTTGGTGGCTCTCTCAAGAGGTATGACAGGCTCACGAAAGGTCAGCCCCTTTGCGCTCTGCTTCAGACGATCGAGGAGCGGATCAACGAGCACGGAGTGGAAGGCGTTTGTCACGTTCAGCATTTTGCTCTTCACAGCCTTGGTGGAAAAGCCTTCGAGCTGAGCGGATACGGCGTCGATGGAGTTGGTCGAACCCGCAAGGGTGAAGCTCCTCGGTCCGTTATAACAAGCGATGCTGGCAGGCTCGTCTGAATGCCTACTGTTGGCATCGATGAGCAGTCTTTCCACGTCGCTCAGATCGGCCTCGACGGCCATCATGGCGCCCTTGTCGGCTCCCCACGCGTCTCGCACCAAGGTGGCCCGATTTACGATCAACTTGACCGTGTCTTCTAGCGAGAGCGTTTGCGAAACACAGAGCGCGGTCAACTCGCCGAAGCTATGGCCCACCAGTGCAGCTGGCCGGATACCCGAGTCGATCCAGCTACGAGCACAGGCATATTGCATAGCGAAGAGCGTCACTTGCAGCTCGACTGTGTCGGGAATCGGGGCACGTTGGAAAATGCCTGGGAAAATACTTGCGCAACCTAGGGATCGGGTGACAGCATCAACGTCATGGAGATGCTTGCGCAGAACAGCTACTCCCTCGTACACTTGGCGGTCAAGGCCAACAAAGGTCGAAACTTGACCTCCAAAACAAAGCACCACAGTCGGTTTCGCCGCCGGTGAAGTAGAAGGTCGCGGGGTGGATGAGATGCTAGCATCGCCCTTGTCAAACACCGCCAAGTTTTGCTCCAGCTCTTCAATTGAGCGGACGGCGAACACCAAGCTTTGATCCAGCGTGCGGTTGCTCTGCTGGGCCAGGTTGAAAGAAATGTTGGCAAGGGACGTATCCCTGGCCGACCGGGCAAGAAACTTGCGAAAGACCCTAGCATAGCGACGCAAGCTCTTGTCATCGAAACCGCTGAGCCAGAAAGGGTACTTGAGTCCAGACGACGTGGCGATCGCGCTCCGCTCTCTATCGACAGTGACGGGCGGCTGCGTGATGATCATGGAGGCATTTGACCCTGAGGCGCCATAGTTGTTGATCAGTGCGACGCGAAACTCGGTGTCCCACGGCTGTACGCGAGTGGGTATGAAGATTTGATCAGCAGGGCTTGCCTTGAGAGCCGGGTTAATGGTGTCGAAGCTGGCCTGCGGCGGCAGCATGCCCTTGTTCAGCATCAGCAGGACCTTCACCAGGCTGATGATGCCCGAGGTGCATTCCATGTGGCCAACGAGCCCCTTTACGGAGCTGACCATGAGCGGCTTCCCAGAGACGCGGTTGGTCCCGCCGAGAACTTGCCGAATGCTTCCATACTCGGCAGGGTCCCCAACGGGGGTGCCGGTGCCGTGGGCCTCGACGACGGAGATCTGGGACGGCTTGACGCGCGCCTTGGCCGCCACGGTCGTGAAGAGATCCGCCAGCGACGGCACGTTTGGAACGAAGATGGGTGTACAGTTCTGGTTCTGTTGTACCGCCGTGGCCGCAATGACGCCTAGGATTTGATCACCATCCGCAACCGCCTTGCTCATCTTCTTCAGGAAGACGGCCCCGACGCCTTCGCCTCGGCAGTAGCCGTCTCCCTTGGCATCGAACGGCTTGCACTGGCCCGTAGGGCTCAGAAACGAACCTGCCGCGAGGTTCTGGAACCACCCGGCCGACGTCATGACGTGCGTTCCGCCCGCGAGCGCCGCGTTGCACTCCCCGGACAGGATGGACCGGCACGCCTGATGCACAGCTACCAACGACGAGCTACAGGCCGTATCGACAGTGAGCCCCGGCCCCGTCCAGCCGAAGAAGTGTGACACCTTGCCAGCAATGAAGCCCTGCAGGTTGCCGGTGGCCGTGAATGCGTTGGCGGCGTGGCAAGCCACGTTGTTCTCGTAGTCGCCCAAGCACACGCCCACGAAGCAACCAACCTTGGCATCGCGCTCTGCCTCGTTACCTCGCAGGTAGCCGCTCTGTTCTACCGCCCGGTACGCCACTTGCAGCATGTGCCGCTGCTGAGGATCCATGGTTGCGCTCTCGCGGGCGCTCTTCTTGAAGAAGCGGTGGTCGAACTGGTCATGGCCGTCCATCAGGTTGGCGAACCACTTCCGCCGCATGTTTGCATCGTCAGCCGTCCGGAATGGCGTGTCGTCGAAGCAAAAGCGCGACGATGTACTTATATCACGGTGCTGCGATTTACCCGCCACCAGAAGGTCCCAGAATTCGTCCAGGTTGTCCGCCCCGGCGACCTTGCACGACATGCCCACGACGGCGATGTCGCTGTCCATGGAGGGGCGGTCACGCCGCCGGTCTCCTTTGGAAGTGCTGGTATGGTCGGCGAAATGGGTCACCCGCAGGCTGCCCCTGGAGGCAAGCGACGGGGGTATGCTGCGCTCGGGGCCGAACGACAAGGTGTGTACGTCCTCGCCCTTGTCGCTGATGGCGACAGAGAAGGCGTCAAACCAGTGAGGAGGCTCGAGCAGGATTGATCGCAGCGCATGGACGTGCAGCGGGCCGCGTTTCAGCAGGCTGCCGGTTCTATCACTGGTCCGCGTGGGCATCGCCAGCGATGCGGCGTCGGGTAGTTGGAACGCCGGATGTGAATCACAAAAGTCGGCGAGCTGGTCCACGATTGCTGCGTTGTCCGCTGAGTGGAAGCCTCCGTATAGGCCGAGCTCGTATGCGTTGAGGCCCGCCGTTCTCAGTCGTTGCGTCAGATCAGATATCCGAGCGGCTGGCGCTGTGATGGTGGCCCTGTTCTCGTCATAATAGACGGAAACATATGCCTGTGAAAGAGAACGTGTTAGACCAGCCTTCAAGGATCTGGCCAGGGACTCGGAGATAGTTGGTGGCCGTACCTCAGAATACTCCTTCAGTATCCGCGTCATATCTTCGCGTCCTTCGGCTGACGTCCAGGCTACACTCAAGGACTTGGACCGCCCCGTGCCTCGCTCTGCATCCTTGCTATCGACAACAAGACCCACAAGCATACCGAGCCTCACCGCGGCAGCGCCGTACCTGCGGAAGTCATCGCCATTGTGCGCACTTGATACAGCAAAGGCGCTCAAGAGTCCGGTACATAGGCCGAGCGTCTCTCTGCCGCGCTTGGACGCGGCCCAGATGTCGACGCGCTCGTCGCGCTCGACGCTCGTCTGCCGGAGAGAGGCAGAATACTGCGTTAGATGGGAGACGACTATTAGGGGAATGAGGAGGCTATTGGGCAGCGGAAATGCCGTGTCGAGGGGGCGGCCAGTGGCGAAGGCATCGCGGAGATCAGCCAGCTGCCCGCGGGCAAGACTTGTTGTCGCCTGGAGACTGGGGAGCGCCGACGAGGCCGTTTCGCAGTAGTATGGGAGGTCCGCGATCACATCGGCGAGCCAGACGTTGTCGTCGCTTTCTACCACTGCTTTTCGCACCTCTTCGAACGCAGAGGGGTTGAAGGACAGAGCGAGCGAACCGAACAGCAGGATGCTGGGTGCGGAAAAAGGGAGACGCAGGCTATCGCTCGGGTCCGCCATTGTGTATGTCGGACTGGCGTTTGCAGGTTGACTGCGGTGCCGTGCCAGTTTGGAAGAAGGGGAGGAACAGGGGCGTGTGGTTTTGATTGTAGATGTGCTTGTGCTGTGCTCCTTTCTCTTATGTGCAATTCTCCGTTTCGCCTATCTTCATTGTATATGCTTGCTACAGCTATCCAGTAGTAAGCCCTCGTATCGCTCGACTCTCATTTCTGCTTGTAGTCTGTCGGTCACTATCTGTTATATTTCGGACACTTTTCCCTCATCGGCCTCAGCACGCCAAACAGGCTCTACAGAAGCGTCTTACAGCACTACGGCCGTTAGAAGGCATAGACATGCATTGCCATTGCCCTCAATTGCTTCACGAGGATTATTTCTTGTTTACATCGAATTATACCCTGAATGCAGAAACCCACCGCGATGACAGAGGGTAAAGGGATGAATGCCGCTATTGTGCATGAAAACATGCCGGGGAGCGAGCAGTGGAGATAAACCACGGGCCAATAGCACTTGGCTTATTACTGGTATATCGGCCGAAAATCGTCCTGAAGTGGCAATACTAGCAATTATCTCTACTGATGTCTATGACTGATGTGGGCAGGGCTCATCCTTGGCCCGTGACGATCATTAGCTGCGGAACGGCCCATTAGCAGGAGAAACTCCGAGCCGCGTCCTCGGCGGAGAACCGTAAGTGGCGGATCATTCAACCTTTCAAACGTAGTGCGACTCGGAGCCTATTCCCTTTCCTGATTTCCGCAGGCCACACGTCCCATGGACAAGACCAGCTCTAGAGGTCTGTCAACAGAGTTGCCATTCAAGGTCGAACACGCCACCATTGCTTTGGGAACCCCATGTACTGACTCCGACAAACTGGATGCTGGCAGCATACATAGAATCTCGCGAGCAGCTTTAACCATTTCACTGGCGAATGATCTGCCCTGCATACGTGAGTCTATCACCGCATCCACCTGACGCTGTACTGACAGTTCGCTGAGATCCGACGACAGACCACATACACGTCCAACCCTCGTTACATGCAGTTTTCACCATGGCCGGCGACGGAATTTCCAATACGGCCGAGCCACGAGTTGCCATTGTTGGGGCCGGCATTGTTGGAGCGATACTCACGCTTGGGCTGCTGCGGCAGAACATCTCGGTGCGCGTGTATGAGCGGGCAAGTGGATTTCGAGAGATCGGCGCAGGCATGGCCTTTACGGCCGCTGCGCGACACTGCAGTACGTGAACTGTGTTCCTCTTGTTTGTGTTGTATGTCTCCCAAGCAGCTTCTTTGGCGAGTTTCATTGATAGCTCTCCCAAGACAACGAACATCGAGTTGGGATTTGAGACGAGCTGCCGAAAGACTTGCCGCCATGCTGTCCTCAGATCAGCCAAGAGATGATACATATCGGCGGCTGACCAAGTAGTACAGTGGCGCTGATGGATCCAGCCATTGCCGAGGCCTTGAGGCATTGCGGCGCCGTATCGGTATCGGACGAGGAGAGCGACGACGACTACCTGCGCTGGATCGACGGCTACAATCAGCACCGGGCCGACGATCCGGCTTACCAGAAGCCGCTGGCTCAGATCGGCGGCAACGGCTTCCAGGGCTGTCGGCGGGACCAATTCCTCGAGGAGCTCTCCAAGAACATCCCAGACGGGGTGATTGAGTTCCGCAAGCACCTGGAGTCCATCGAGGAGAGAGAGGACGGGACAATTGTTCTTAGCTTCGTCGACGGCACTACGGCTGAGGCTGACGCTGGTAAGGTCTTCATCATCATACCGTAAACCCTCTCTACTTGGCGTATATGACTGACTAGAGCTACCCTTTTCTCACGACAGTCATCGGCTGCGACGGCATCAAGTCGCGCGTCCGCCAACACCTCATGGGCCGGGACCACCCAGCCTCATATCCCCAATACACGCACAAAGTTGCCTACAGGGGCCTCGTGCCCATGGACCGGGCTGTCGACGTGCTCGGGGAGTGGAAGGCACACAACTTCCACCACCACGTCGGGCCCGGCGCGCACCTGACGCACTATCCGGTGGCCAACGGCGCCGCGCTGAACGTGACCGTCTTCTTGTCCGACCCGGACCCCTGGCCAGACCACACGGCCATGGTGGCTGCGGGCACGCGCGATGAGGTGGCCGCGGCCTTGCGCGGATGGCATCCGGTTGTCCTCGGTCTGGTCCAGCTGCTCCCGCACGAGCTGGTCAAGTGGGCTCTGTTCGACCTGGCAGAGTTTCCGCTGCCGCGATACAACGCCGGCCGTGTGTGCATTGCCGGTGATGCCGCACATGCGAGCAGCCCGCATCACGGCGCGGGCGCTTGCCTTGGGGTGAGAATTCAAGGCTCAGTTACATATTGCATTTTGTTCTTGTGAGGAACACTTAAGGCTAATGCTTCGTAATAACAATCACAGGTTGAAGACGCCCTGTGCCTGAGCACGCTCCTAGGTCAGGTCCGAGAGACGGCCCAAGTTGCGGCTGCTGACACCACCACCATGCGGCATGCGCTCGAGGTTGCGTTCGAGACCTTTGATGCCATCCGCCGCACTCGCACCCAATGGCTTGTCAACAGCAGCAGGCGGGCTTGCGACTTGTACCACCAGCCCGAGTGGGCGGATCCCACGCGCTGGATCAAGGCGGAGACGTGCTTCGAGGAGCTTCGAGATCGTTCGTATAAGATTTGGCATTTTGATGCCGATGACATGGTGCGGCAGACCGGTGCCGAGTATAGTATGAGACTTGGGAAGGCTTCAAGTCGCGAAGTTCAGGGGTATGCGGATGAGACGGGCTCACAACCGTCTAGGTTCGCGGGCGTGAACCGCAAGGCCAGAAAGATGGCGGTCGTATTGACTGTCGTCGATGGTCAAGCACTAGCTGTCGCATAGTTATATGCAATTTTAAGAATACAATCACGCGACTGTCGCATATCACTAGGCTCAAACTGGGTTGCAGGGTATTATAACCACGGCTACCGCCACTCTCGGCCCTGGGCTCACTACATGGATTGAAACTTATAACTGGAAACTTTAAGCAGGCCTTCTAAGGATCCATCACTTTCTCTTCAAATGATAACGTAGTCTAGAATGACGAACTTCCAGTGGTCTAATCTTAGTGTATCATGATTTCATGCTTCCTGGGACCAGCGTTCGTTCAAGACTTTGTGTCGGGTTAAGCGGACGGAATAAACCCTGGCTTCGCTTCGGTTCACGCATCTACTCGGCTGCAAGCGTTTGGCCGTGCCGGTTTGTCAAGCGGACAGTTTAAAGTCATGCTTTAGTCCGCGGGTTTCTGCTAATTCCTTCTTGGTAGGACTAATGGAGAAGGTAATCTCGGACTGAATGAGTTCCGTTGCTGACCTGGCAATCGAAGTGGGATGCACACAAGGGGTCTACCACGTAGATATAGAAGCACAGTAGAGCGAGGACACTGGGATTTTAAAGAGGAAGGGCCTGTCGTCTCGAGGCAGTATTGTCAAACTGAGACGTTGTGCCTGATTGCCAGACTCACAGCCGCAATGAGGCTCACTGCTAGCACCACCAGCGTCGTCTGCCTCGCGGCCTCCAGCGCGGCCTCTTCGAAGTTGTTTGACAAAGCCTCGTACGCCGCTGAACATATCATCACGCGTGACGTTGCCATTCTGGGCGGCGGTGCCACTGGGACATACGCCGGCGTTTACCTAGGCGACCTGAACCAGTCTGTCATCCTGATCGAGAAGAACGACTGCCTGGGCGGACATACCAACACATATATCGATCCCACCACCGGGACCCATGTCGACTACGGTGTGCAGTTCTACCACAACGACTCAGTCACCCGGGCCTTCCACAAGCGTCTGGGCATTCCACTCTCCGGGCCTTCAGCCTCATCCAAGGTGTCCCAGTTGTTCGTGGACTTTTCTAAATCAGTCATCGTCGACAACTACAAGGTGCCCCCCATCGGCCCCGACTATATCGACGAGTTCAACAAGTACCCGTACCTTGATGATGGCTTCTTGCTCCCGGACAAGCTGCCTGAGGACCTACTGCTGCCCTGGCCCGAGTACATCCGCAAGCACAATGTGACCAAGTCAGCACACGCTACCTTCCAGGCGCCCGGTTCCGCTGGTAACCCTCTGAAGAGGCTATCGCTGTATCTCTTCAACTTCGTCAACACCTTGGTGATGAGCGAGTTGTCGGGCCACATTGTGCACAACGCGAACGGCGACAACGGCGAGATTTTTCGCAAGGCGCAGGCCGACATTGGCGCCTCCAACGTGTTGCTCAGCTCGAGTATTATTGCGGGGAGGCGCTCTCATCGGGGCGTCGCACTCGTCGTATCGACGCCCAAGGGCCGGAAGCTGGTCCTCGCAAAACAGCTCGTCGTGGCCGCGCCGCCCCAGGCGGACAATCTGGCGCCGTTGGGGCTCGACCGGCGAGAGACTCACATCCTGAGCCAGGTCGGCGGCTACCCTTTCTACGCGGGCCTGGCAAGCAACACGGGGCTGCCAGCAGAATTCACCTACAACAACGTGGGTGCCGACGGCGAGTTCCAGGTCCAGGAGCCGCCTTGCATGGTCGCCATCACTCCCGCTCCCGCGGCACCCAGACTCTTCTACTACACATACAGCTCGCTTGAACCGCTGACACAGGCCGAGGTCGAGGCCGCCGCGGCCGGCAGCATCAAGAAGCTGCAAGTGGCTCTGCAGGCGAACGGTAGCGACACAGGCGCCGAACCAACCTTTGTCGCATTTGCAGATCATTCTCCGTTTCACCTGGAGCAGAGCGCCGAGAGCATCAAGAATGGCTTCTACAAGGACATGTATGGCCTTCAGGGGTACAGAAACACTTGGTACATTGGTGCCCTGTTCGTTCTCAGCTCGAGTCAGTTGTGGAATAATACGGCAGCGCTCTTGCCAAACATTGTGGCCGCTGCAAAAGCAACTAGATAGAAATGCAATAGAGAGAGACAGATATACAGGGACATAAACAGCCAGGATGCCCTGAGAATATTAACTTCCGAAGCCATGATGTGACAGATTGCGCACGAGGTCTGGCCTCGTGCACTCAAGCTGTAGATTGAACAGCAACTGAACTCGGAAGTCCAGTAACAACTGGAATTTCCAAAATTCATATTATCCATTACCTGAAGTGAATAGCTTTGCCAACGCCGTTTTAAAAGGAGCTAAACGATCGTAGAAGCAATATCAATGGCTGTATCATTCCAGAATCTATGAGATGGTGGGATTTCCAAGTCGAGTACCCCTAAGCCCCTAGACAATGTTCTCAAAGCTTCGAAGCCCCGGCATCACATCAGCAATTCCATTCAAATGCTGAGAAAGCGTCTCCCCCAGCTTGCCATTAGGTCCAAACATTTCGCCACAGAGCGAGAGCGGTATAGGCATGAGAGGGTGCAACTACAATACTGTAAGCACTTCTGCTACATGATTACTACCAAGGGTAGCGAGGCGAGTTAAAATTTACCTTCCAGCAATTGAGCTCTGCCACCTTGCTCGCAAAACCGACCATGTCCTGCGCGGCCGCTGCCGAGCGCTTCGCATAGTCCAAGGCAATGGCACGCGTCTCGTCCGATGGGGCGCTGACGCTGTCCATGGTCTGCTGTAGACACAGCACGACGGCCCGCCACATCATGGCAGTAAAGAGACGCATGGGACAGCTTTCATGGTCGCCGACCGGGCAGCTGCGTGTAAAGGCGTCCATACGAGTCCTCACGAGCGCGTCCAGCCGCACATGCTGGTCCCA
Organism: Tolypocladium cylindrosporum; assembly: GCA_024340765.1. Taxonomy (NCBI): domain Eukaryota; kingdom Fungi; phylum Ascomycota; class Sordariomycetes; order Hypocreales; family Ophiocordycipitaceae; genus Tolypocladium; species Tolypocladium cylindrosporum. The sequence goes on along the minus strand of JALHCC010001628.1, from coordinate 77,367 downwards.
GAAATTGGGCGGCGGGCCGCCTGAGAGAGGATACATGCTGCTGTGAACGGAGGACTGTTGGTTCCGGTGTGAGAGCGCACACCCGGCCATCTCCGCTACCAAGATGCACTCCATGAATTCCGAGTTTACCAGTTGCCCCGTGCCGTCGTCTGCATCATCGGAGAGGAAGCCCCTGAGCGCCCCCAGCTGGCTGTTTTGGAAGTCGGTTTCGGAAGCTGGGAGACGGACTTGCGTCGTGACCTGCCCAGTTTGTCAGCTATTGAGCAAATGGATCCTGAAATAAAATCAGGGGGAGGGGGAAAGGAGGATGAAAGAGTTGCACAGCAAATCCACTCATACATACCTGCTCATTGAAAGTCGGAGCGGAACCGTTGCGCAAGCTAATAAAGCGGTCCAGGCAATAAGCCACCCAAAACGTCCTCCTCTTCGTCTCTGTCTCAATACAATCTGTCTGCGGCAGTGCCATGTCCGAGGTGTCCAGGTCACGGAGCCACAGCTTGTCCAGCTGAATGAGTCGAAACGCGCGGCCGGCAGTGATCCATCCTCGCCGGAAGCCGACGCATCTAAGCTCGTAAATGGTCAACAAGAGCCATGCCTGCACTTGCTCCACATCTGCCGACGATGACGCCGTGCTCGTCGCGCTATGCAGGTCCAGCGCCTCCAGCGCTTTCCGGGCCTGCTGGTACAGCGAGTCGCGGAGGTCGAGGTAGTTTGCCGACCCTGCTGCCGCCAGCGTCCGTAGGGCGTATTGTAATGCTGTCTGTGATGCGGTTCTGCTTGGCTCTTGGCGCCACGAGAGACATCGTTTCCGGTGGAGGATTGGAATGAAGATGTGTATCCTGTCAAAATACAGTTGGTCTCTGCCAGGGGTTAGACGAGCTTCTAGTTTCTATAAAAGACAGTGAGGGCAGTTGTATCCTTGTAGACTACAAATCTACTTCGGTGGGGAGGGGATCGTTGAACATACAGATCTGCCTGCATCAAGCTCGAGATGGAAAGCTCGGATCTCTCATAGGGGGTGGAGCCCATGAGCATGGTAGTTGCTTGGGCTTGGTTAAGCATGGCCATGTCCTTGCAGATGGCGGTTTCCAGCCCGGGTGGCGTGCCCGTGGATATCGTCGGCCCAATAGAACCGCCATCCAGCGATGATGCCGTGGACGAGCTGGGGTCAAATACGGGGCTCATACCGCTGTCCTCTACGGACAGCGGGAAACTCCACGGGAAGTTTATATCGTCCATGATGGTTATGTTTTCGTCCGAGGTCAAGGCCGGGGACACCATCCCGCTTCGGGGCTGTTGTTCTAGCAGTGTCCCTTCCAGTGCCGCTGGTACGTGCACAATGTCAGCTACCCTGAGTACCAACAACCTGACATTTGATACATAAGCAACTCATAGGAACGTAGTCACTCACATAGCCGTGCCTGTATTGTCTTGAGGTAGCCCCGTTTAGGACCCCGTGGCGGCCGAGCGACCGGGACCCGGCAGGTCAAGCCGGAAACCTTGCATAGGCCACATTGCGGCTCGGCTCGGTCGCATCTTAATTTGCGACGGCGGCATTCCTCACAGGCTGTTCCGGGCTTCTGTCGCTTCTGCCGTTCTGGTGCCTCAGGGGATGTGTGTAGTTCTGTCATGATTCGGTGGCTTGGTGCTACCATCAGCTAAATGTACTGGCTTAGGCGATGTCCCGCACATATTTGTATGGGGTGTACTAGAGTCAAGAGCCTTTGTCTCGTTAAATGACATACTGAATAGAAAAGCTCCTCCGTATCTTTTCATTTTGAAGGTTAATGGTTACTGGAGAGTGCTATTCGGGTATCTCCTGTCTTGTGTTTCATGAACATTGGAACGTGGGAAAATGGCCATGAATCCACAAAGCACCTCTGCCAATGACAAAGGGATTGAGAATGTGCCGCGCGGTGGGGTAGGAAACAGGCTACATGATGATGATTATGCTTGATAGTCTCGGCGATTAAAAAAAATGTCAAATATTACACAGACATACAAGCGAGAATAGTCTCCGTGGGAAAGGCTGACCAATCCAGAACACATATACGACTACCTAGCGCTCCCTTTGTCGTTTTGCTCGTGGGTGTTGGCGGATTAGAACCGGTCATGGCAATGCCGGCTTACCTGCATCCGAGGCCGCTGAGTATCGATCATGGGCAGGTGTATCCAGGGGCTTGGTAGGACACGCAGATCAGAATTCAGCATCACGTCTCTTCAGACACAGATAATGCCGTGTGCAATTAGATGCCTTGCCTCAAGCTGAGTGACCTCTAGGCCATCGTCAATCTCCGTGTCAGTAGTGAGAAGTTAGTTGCATTATTGGGTCATGGGCGTCCCGGCAGCGTCCAATGCGCCATCTGGAAGCCGCGAGAAATGGATATGATATCGAACAGATCAAATTAAATGGCCCAAGCAAGTGATGGAAATGGGAACATATTAAATGTTGATCAGATTATGGCATGTACGCGTGTCAGCGCTGGCGCGGATCGGGGACACTGGATATCAGCTCTCGCGGGTCGGCGCTCAACAACAAGCCGAATATTGGGCCGCGTAATCCTTCGTATCTATTACGGACAAGTATATTACTGGATGAAGATTCTTTGTTGCATATGAGCTGTCTTGAGCTAAACGCAGCCTTGCAGAAAGACACCATTCCATTGCCCACACGCATCCCAACAATGCCGTCTGTCGGGTCGAAGAGCCTCGTGCTCATCACTGGAGCAAACACTGGTCTCGGTAAGCATAGCCCAAACGCGCTGCAAGACTCAGTTGATTAACTTTCTCATCGCAGGATTCGAGATTGCGAAAGCTCTCTTCGCTCGTCCAGACCCTTATCACATCCTCATCGGCTGCCGCGGCGATGTCAGCCGCGCAAGCGACGCCATATCCAAGCTGAAGCAGATCTCACCCAGCAGCACTTCCACGGCGGAGCCGCTCTCCATCGACATCTCCTCGGATGAATCCATTGCCGCAGCCTTCGAGGAAGTCCAGGAAAGATTCGGCTACATCGATGTCCTGGTCAACAATGCCGGTATGCCCTCCTTTCCATCCCTTGCTTGGACGAATAGCTTACGTTTCAACAGGCGCAGACTTTGACACAGCCATCACCTCCGGTCGCCTCACCAAGCGCGAGGGCTGGAATCAGAGCTGGGACGTCAACGTCGCCGGTACGCACATCTTCACTGAGACCTTCGCGCCACTCTTGCTCGCCTCCAAGACTCGCAGCCCCCGTTTGCTCTTCATAACAAGCGGCCTGTCTTCCATCGGTGAGAACGCCAGCGGTGCCAGTCCGCGCTACAACCTTCCGCCGGCCGGGTGGCCGAAGCTGGGAAATCCGTTTGTGTATCTCGCTTATCGTTCGAGCAAGAGCGGGTTGAATATGATAGCGACGGAATGGGCGCGTGTGTTGCGTAACGATGGCGTGAAAGTATTCACCGTTTCGCCGGGTTTCCTGCATACAGGGCTGAGCACTGATCGTCCTACTGGGGAAACCAAGGACACGAAGGCCATGGGGGCTGTTGATCCGGCCATTGGAGCTAGCTTCTGTGCCGATGTAGTGGAGGGTATGAGAGATGAGCAGTCTTGGCTGCCCAATGTTATGAGGAGAACTATGGTGCAGCCATGGTAGAAGACGTCCTGTGATGAGTGATGGAACTTGGGACTTGTGTACCTTGACGATTTTGGGAGCGCTTTATAGCCTCAAATTTCCATAAAGCGGATTCTTCAAAGACGGAGGAAATAACGTCGCTTCATGTTATGTACATGACCTGAGCTGAGATGATGGGTTGTGCTGCATTCAGCTTCGGTTGTCCAATCCATGTTTTACGGCGCACAAGTCGTATACATGAAGCGCTTCAAATACTCCTCAAAACACGCGATTCTTATGTAATATATTGTACTCTCCATGCAGTCATATAAGTCACAGCTATGCTAGGCCGTATCTATCCTCATCGACTGATACCCTTCATTTTGTTGGCCCTCTTATCGACGGTCTCCTTGCCGCCACTTCATCGGCCACTTCAGATTATTGTATTCCCGTTGTGATACATGTTCTGTGGAGCTGCGGTTCGGAGTTTCTCAGGCTGAGGAAGCTTCATCCGAGATTTAAAGTCCCCGAGAGAGTTTTGAATGGCCCGATCATGATTGGGTTGCCTACCGGCATGATTCGACACACCCAGAGTCGACTTGGTAGAGCCGTTATGGATATCCTTGGCACAGGTAAGTCAGAGGCCGCATTCTTGACTCATGGACTGATATCAGGCTCTTTTCCCCGGACAATCCGGAGGCTGACCCGACCTGATCGTATAAAATAGCGCGTCCGAAACGTGGTTGTGCAGAGCTTAGCGTCAAAGGAGCAACTTGAGGCCTCAGACTGAACAATACGACCACGCGAATCATCTGCAACCCACACGTAGCCAAGCACCATGGGCAGCAACTACGCCACAGGCGCCGCGGCCATCCCAACTGTCGACATCAGCGCATTTCTGTCACCCACGGCGTCGGAGGAGGCGCGTCAGGCCGTCATTGAGGGTGTGAGCAATGCATGCCACACGTATGGCTTCTTCAACCTCATCGGTCACGGCATCCCGCAAGACGCCATGCGGCAGGCCTTTGAGTGTAACAAGATGTTCTTCGAGCTTCCCCAAGACAAGAAGATGGAGGTTGGCATCAGCAAGTCTGTCGGTCGTTCGTTCAGGGGCTATGAGCCTCCTGGCATCCAGACTCACCATGAGGGCCTTCTGCCCGATACCAAGGAGGTATGGAGACTCCTTGTCGAGGGTCTTTACTTAGATCTCATCGCTCTGTTCAATCGTGGAGAATGGATATTAACTGGGACCCTAGACTTTCATGGTCGGGAGAGAGGTCTCGGAAGATGACCCGGACTGCGGCTCTTTCTCCACAGGACCAAACCTGTGGCCCTCGAGCCTCTCGAAGGAGAAATTCCAAGACCCCATCATGAATTATCAGGGCAGGATGCTAGCTCTGGTCAAAAACATTCTCGACATTCTGGCCCTTGGTATTCCCAAGGCATGGGGATGCCCGCCTGATGTATTCAATTCGCTGCTCGACAAACCGTCGATTCCCATGCGGTTCCTGCACTACGCGCCGGTGCAAGCCATGGACCCTCGCCAGTTTGGAGGTGAGTCTCCCAGAAGTTGTCATAGACAGCCCCATCCTGCCCATGATTACCACTAGTACAGAGAACGAGTCGCCTCTGATCTGTGCTTACCATCAAATGCGTTGCTAGTCGCCGATCACACCGACTTCGGGTGCGTGTCTATCCTACTACAAGAACCTGGCACCAAGGGCCTCGAGGTGTTCTACCCGCCATCCGAGACATGGGTGCCGGTGCCGGTGGTCTCGGATGGCTACGTGATCAACATGGGCGACATGATGCAAAAATACACTGGCGGCTACTACCGTAGCGCCCGCCACCGCGTGTTGACCAACAAGGACAAGCACCGCCACAGCATTGCCTTCTTCTTGAACGGCAACCTGAAGTTGAACGCCAAGGCTCTGGATGGCTCTGGTGCTGAGACTGTTGTGGGCGAACACATCCGGCAGAGACTGATTGAGACCATGGGCGATACGGGCAAGTTGCTCAAGCGAGAGGTAGCAGCCGCCCAGAGCTGAACGGGCACCTGTTCATTAGCATCAGTCGGCCCATAGGATCCAGTAAAGTAATGACTTATTACTTGCATATCGAATGAAGTCAGGGTATATGTATGTTTCATGTTCTAGTCCGTGCACGGAGCCCCTTTTCCCAGTTGTATCAAAAGTGCTTGATATGTATCCTCTCATACACTATTATAAGCCCATCATATCGAGAAATAACAGACTTAATTTAACAATCCCTTTTAAAATTATTAAGATTTATAAGCTTCGTCTTCTTAATATATTAATCTTTTGTTGTCGTATATTGCTCTCTTGGTCATGTGATGCCCCATTAGTACGCGTGAGCACTAGCCACAAGCCACCAGCCTCACCGTACGCCGGCGACAACCACGAATCACATCTCGCGTGACATCGCCATCATCCTGTCTTGCGACAAACTCCAAATACCTTCCATTATGCAATAACTTGACGACATTCCGGTGATGACTGATGATTTCCGGTGCACGACGCTCTCTTAACGATGGACGATCTTTCGGGACTCGATTGGTCCAAGCCCACGGGCGCCCAATCCAAGCCGCCTCCCATGAACCCTTCCTACCCGTCGCTGCGACCAACACCTTCACCTCTCGGCTCCGGGCGTAGTACGCCTCTGTCGGCCCAAGGGTCGACCGGGTCGCTGCCCAAGCCAGCTCCTTCAAAGCCCGCGCAGGACAGCTTCAGCAATCTGATGAACTTTGGGTCCGCAAAGGCAGCGCAGAACCTGACCTTGGCGGAACGACAAGCGCAGCTCGAGGCCGAGAAGAGAAAGAAGGAAGAGGAGCGGAGGAAGCAGTCTGAGACGCAGTTCGGTAGCGGACAGCAGTGGGATGCGCTGGGATCACGAGCCTTTACACCCAGCCCAAGCCTCCAGCCACCGGCCGCCTCCAACAACGGAGCAAAGAACGACGACGATGACGATCTGTTTGCCGCATTCAACAGGCACACCAAAGTCGACAAATCGAGCCACTACCCTCCTCCCGAGTCAAACAACTCAACTCCCGCGAACGGTACGCAGGTCGACCTGAGCAATCCGAATGCTTGGGGCTCGAACACGGGCACCAACGGCGGCAACTTTGCGGTTGAGGACGATGATCCGTTTGGGCTGAAAGATCTGAAGCCAAGCGCCGCCGCTCCTGCAACCCCCGCAAATGCGCCCGACGATGACGACTTCTTAGGCGATCTCGCGAGACCGGTAGACGAGGTTCGAAAGAAGCAGCAAGCGGCAGCACAGGCCGAGCCCAAGCCCGAGCCTGGAAAGCCCATCGAGGATGAAGATTCAAGCTCATCGGAAAACGGAGGGCCACCTCCACCACGGCGCCAAACTCCTCAACGGCAACCGAAAGCGAATAAGGATGAGCTCGATAGGGCCATGGCGCAGCTGGTGGACTACGGGTTTTCTCCCGAAGACGCGAGGCGGGGCTTGGCGGAGAGCGGCGCCGGGTTCAACGTTCAGGCGGCTGCGAATTGGCTTTTAGATGATGCTCACCGGAAAGCCAAGGCAAAGTCACAGGGCAGAAGCTCTTCTGCCGGGTCGGCGCGTACCTCGAACCACGCCGAACAGAGAGGGACTGGTGCGAGAGGCGAGGCCGACTTGGCCAAGTCCGCCGCTTCTGTGGGAAACAGCCTGTTTAAAACTGCCAACTCGCTCTGGAAGACTTCGCAGAAGAAGGTGCAAAAAGCAGTGGCTGATTTCCAACAAGACGGGGATCTAAGCCAGCCAAAGTGGATGCGCGATGCTCAACAAGGACGCAAGCAGGGGCCACGGCCAGTCGACGCAAACTCCACAGACGAGGCTCTTGCGCTCGAGGCTGGAGGCAGACCCAAGCAGGTCCGCTCCAACAGCCGACAGGCTGCAGATCCGAGGTTTGCGCCAGAATCCGCCCGTAGGCCGTCACCGGCACCGTCGTCCGGGAGCCAGGGCCGAAACAGTCCGGCCCCGCGATGGCACCAACAGTCTGCCCCCCCAACGGCGTTTGATGCAAGATCAAGGCTCAACAAGCTTGCATCTGACGATGACAGCTTCTCAAGCTATGTGAGCGCCAACAGGAGGAAGAAGGCGGCACCTCCGCCAGAGCCGAGCAAGCCTGACGAAGAGCCTGACCTGTTATTCAACTCGGAGGCTCCAAGGACTTCACAGTCCATCCCTCAACGGCCAGTACAGCGTGACGTTGCACCACCAGCTAAGCGACCTCAGGCAACACCAACGCCGCCGCGGCGTGTTACACCTCAGCCCACGCGCAAAATTCCGCCGATCGATTCTGCAGCTCTACAAAGTTCTACTAGGCATCGGTTGGAGGGAACGGCTCACTTCAAGCGCGGCGACTATGCCACAGCCCATTCATCATACTCATTGTCTATGAATGCCATCCCTGCCACGCATCCCTTGATGATCGTCCTTCTTACGAATCGAGCGTTAACCGCCTTGAAGACGGGGGAGCCGAAGCAAGCGGTCACAGATGCCGATGAAGCACTGAAGTTAATTGGGCCTGGAAATGGCCAGGCCGAGAGTGTGATCGTGAAAGGAGAGAATGGCCAAGAAGAGAGCAGGGATATGAGGGATCTCCACGGGAAAGCACTGAGCCGAAAGGCTGAGGCATTGGAGCAGATGGAGAAGTGGACCGATGCCGGCGCTGTTTGGCAGCAGTGCGTGGAGGCAGGTGTTGGTGGACCGACTGCGGTCAAGGGGCGACAACGTTGCCAGAACGCCCTTACGCCGAAACCAAAAGCTACACCCAAACCTGCCGCGAAGCCAAGGCCAAAGCCGTCGGCCACCGCCAGTCTGGCGCCTCAGACGAGCTCCGAGGCTGTCACACGACTGCGAGAGGCGAACCAAGCAGCGGCGAGAGACGACGACGAGAAATTTGCGCTTTCGGAAAAGGTTGATGCCCAGGTGTCCGCCTGGCGAGACGGGAAGAGGGACAATCTTCGCGCCCTGCTAGGTAGCATGGACAAGGTGCTCTGGGAGAACAGTGGGTGGAAAAGTGTCGGGTTGCACGAGCTGGTGATGGTGAACAAGGTCAAGATTGTGTACATGAAGGCGATTGCCAAGACGCATCCGGACAAGGTGAGCAAAAAGCAGTCATGACTGTTGCCGAGAGAAGCAGATGCTGACGATCTAGCAGCTCCCCCAAGACGCGAGCACCGAGGTTCGACTCATTGCAGGGTTGGTTTTCAGCACCTTGAACGAGAGCTGGGATAAGTTCAAGGCCGATAACGGGCTCTGAGGTATGGTAGCAAGCGTTGCGAATGAATAGAAGACGACCGTATCGTGGGTCACGCATTCTGGGCCCTCAGGAGAGCCATGTGAAATAAAGGTTTACTGCCATTAACACCATGCCATGCCATGCTTAAGCGATCTATACACAAAATCCGTAGACGCAACCAGACTCCCATGACTTACCAACCGGGTCCCCGGCTAGCCAACAACAAGCCTTATAAACCCAGCATGCGCCTGACGCCGTCGCGAACCTTGTTCTCGTACTCGGACCTCCGCTCGCGCCACATCTTGGCCGCCTCAACATTGGCGGGGCTCTCATCGTTGGGCTCGGCGAGCATGCTCATGACGGAGATGAGGATCTTCTCGACGGACTGGATGGGCGACCAGCGCTCAGAGGCGTGCTCGTAGTGGTTGGGGTCGTCGCCGGGAGGGTGGAGGATGGAGATGCAGACGAGGCCGCTGGGGTAGACTGTTGCAGATGGGTCAGCGCAGGGAGCCCTAGAGAAAGAGGAACGGAGGAACAGGCATACCGTTTGGGTGCCACACGTCGGCGAGGAACTTCATGGACGGCGGAGCGAGGGGATAGTCCTTGGGGAACTTGAGCTCGGCGGGGAAGACACCGCCCTCGAAGGGCGTGCCCTCGGGGCCCTGGATGAGGCACTCCCAGTGCAGGAGGTCGTCCTCGGAGATGGGGCCGGCAGTAATGCCCTCGGGGGGGTTGTTGGTGAGGGCGCGGTACTCCTGGAGGAGGCGCCGGTGGGCGGTGGACTGGGCCATGGCAGGGGATACGCTGGTCGTGTCCTGCACGATATGGGCGAGGCGAGTCTGGGAGTGTAATGGGTGAGGTTGTGTCTGCTGGGTCGCGTGTTATGTGGTTGTAGAGGTGACGTGGGATCGGGAGCGGGATGGCGGGGAGACGCCGAGGTCGATGCCGTGGTGGGGTGCTGCAGGTGCCTGGCCGCTGTACCTGAGGTGCGAGTCTCATCTTCAAGAGCCTTACGACGACCTGACATTCAGCAATCAATATGCTGACGCAAAGCATGCAAACCCGGTAATCCTAGTTGCATCGTCTTTCCAATGTCCAACACCAGTGAATGGCTGCGGCGAGCCTCTTCGTCCCTCCTCTCAACGTCTAAACCAGTACTCAAGATGGATCCAACAAACTGACACACGCCCTCAACCAAAGCCCTCAAGTCACACAGCATCAGCCCAGACGCACGGCAAACAACTGGCCCTTCCCGAGACAACACAAGCCGCACAAAGGCACGTCGTCCCCAAGAACAAAGCCATTGTCGCTCACCGAGCGCCAGCCGTCCGTCCAGTCCCCCTTGTCGCGAACAATGGGCACCATGGCAGCGGGGGGGCTACTTAAGTCAAATTATCATCGACCTATCCCAATCTGGCCTGTACGGTTCATTCCGATGACATGGTTCAGCTGCACCACATCCGTTGTGGTCTAGTGGCTATGATATTGCGCTTTCACGGTTAACACCTGTAAGCACCGCAAGGATCGGGGTTCGATTCCCCGCAACGGAGATCATTTTTTTGCAGTTTTCTGCTAAATTTTGTTGCGCATCGTTGGCGATGCGAGAGCGCAAGAGATCTCGGTAATTTCGTTTTTTTGCCCAAGAGAGAAGTTTGAAGTACCTACATACCATCCGGTAAAGCCCTATCCTCGCTGCGCGGTTCATGTTCACCGGGAACGGCGTCGGCGCTAGAATCACATTCAAGTATCAAACGTCACGTCCTCACCCATCAGCGGACACTTCTTCAGCGTCACGTCAAGCCTGAGCTCAGCACACACTCCCGTGGCTCGGATGCCTGATTGACTCTATCAGTATATTCGACGCATAGCGTTCATCTACAACCCTCCCTTGGCCTTGAGATCCTCATGCGCCTTCTTCTGCTTCTCCCACAGCTTCTTCAGCGACTTCATCTGGCTCTTGGGCACGTCGCTGCCGTCCTTCATCTTCGTCGGCAGGCCCTGCTCATCCCATGCGCTATACCGTTCATCGCTCTTGTACATCTCCTCCGGCGGCACCTTGGCCTTTTCCCTGGCCTCCTGCTCTGCCTTCTCCCGAGCTAGCCTAGCCTCCTCCTTCTTCTTGGCCTTTTCTGCTTCGCGCGCTGCCTTCTCCTCGCGGGCGGCGATGAGCTCCGCCGCGGGGATAAACTTGATGAGTGACGGCTGATTATCAGGCCGATCATCCAGGTAAACGCCCAAGTTGGTGAGATCTTGATCACGGATCTGGTCAGTAATGGCAAGAACGCTTTTCTTGACTTCCGGTGTCTGCGCGGAGACGACGCGGCGGAGCTCGTCCCGAATTTGAGACACAGCACGCAGGTACGGCAGCGCGAGCTTCTCAATGTCGCGAGAGCCGCTGGACGCAATCGACTCGAATTCCTTGGCGGGGTCTTGGGCAAGGAGACCCGAGATCGCTTCGCTGGAAAGAGACAGCTTTGTGACATCTGCCTTGACTTTGTCAAGCACTGCGGCGTAAGGCTGCACAGCCGTCTTCGGGTCGACATCTGCCGAGATGGCTGAAGCCCATCCAAGGCCGTCATAGGGGGCGTGGGCGTTGGCGTCCAAGCCGAAAATCCCAACCATCTTGGTGATCCATCTTGCGATCGCCTCGACTTCGGCGAGGTCGACATCCTTGTTGTCCTTCAGGTAGACGTTGGTAGTGTTTACCAACTTGAGTATGACGAGCATTGCTCGCGGGGTATCAAAAGAGTTGACCAGCGCCGACTCAATCTCCTTCTTCGCCTGCTCGAGGTCGGCGAGGAGGCCAGTGGCTGGCTTGCCTTCGCTAATGGACAGGGACTTGACGCCATCGCTGACGCCCGCCTCTGTTAGCCAAGACTTTGTGTTTGTGAAAAAGTTCTACAAAAGTTAGCGATGAACAGCGAATTGGGGGGTGGACATGATTCTTACGCTGACGGTGCTCTCCCAGTTGTCCGACTGGGCTCTCATATCGGGTGAGATCTCGACGCCGTCGTTCCACTTGCCCATCAAGAAGACGATTCGCATGCTTCTAGCCGTGTAGTTGGTCGACAGAGCGTCATGGATCGTCTGGAAATTCTTGAGGGACTTGGACATCTTGGATCCTGATATCGAGAGATGGCCCATGTGCAAGAAGTAGTTTACCCAGGTGTGCTCGCCTTTGTTGTGCTCGCAAAAGAACGCCTCGCTCTGCGCCAGCTCATTATCGTGGTGCGGGAAGGCGAGATCGATGCCGCCAGAGTGAATGTCCATCCGAGAGCCGAGGATGTCAGAGGCCATGACCGAGCACTCGATATGCCAGCCAGGTCTGCCTTCGCCCCATGGGCTAGGCCAGGACGGCTCTCCGGCTTTGGATTTCTTCCAGAGGGCAAAGTCACCAGCGCCTCTCTTACCGCCAAGGTTCTTGGACAACGAGCCTTCGCCTTCCTCCTGGAGGGACTTGTCGTTTTTGCTGTCAGGTCGCAGGCGAGCGTAGGTGTTTCCGGCCTTTTCGAAGGCGGCAATGTCGAAGTAGACGGAGCCCTCAGCTTCGTATGCGAAACCCTTCTTGACCACTCGGTCCACAAAGTCGACAATCTGAGGGACGTACTCTGTGACTCTCGTGATGACGTCTGGTCTCAGCACGTTCAAGTTGTCCATGTCCTCCATGAACAGAGCTTCCATGCCCTTGGTGAGATCCGTAAACATGGTTTGGTCCCGGGTATCGATGGTCTCCATGTACAGGGAGTCGAGGTACGGGAGGAGGATCTCGTCGGCGCCAGGGAAGATGGCGTCCTGCTTCATGGCCTGCGCCGCGGCGTCCATGTTGCCGATGTGCATCTTTATCTTGGCTTCTTCATCGCCGGGTTTGCCCTCGCCGGACAGCGTGCCTCCTGCCAAGACCTTGCCGTACGCAGCATCTCGTCGAGCCGCATAGTTGGCCTCGTCCAACTGCGCACCCTCCTCCGAAAGCAACGGCAAGCTGCTCACGGCATAAGCACGAAATGCAGCTAGCGCCAGTGCCCTAAGCTCCTCCTTGGAGTATGTCTTCTTCTTCTCGAGCTCAAGCAATCGCTGTCGTCGTGCCTTGATGATGATCTACAGGACGTTAGAGCCAGTGGGTACGCCACGCAGCAGGTGTCGCACACACCTTGTCGTCGACGTCAGTCATGTTCATGACGAACTTGACCTTGAAGCCAAAGTAGTGCATCAAGATACGCCGGATGATATCGGTCGAGACGTAGTTGCGCGCATGGCCCAAGTGGCTCTTGTCATAGACTGTCGGTCCGCAGGCGTACCACGACACCTTGCCGGATTCGATAGGCGTAAACGGCACCGGGGCGCCGGGCTGCAGCGAGTTGTGAATCTTTAGTGACTCCATGGCGACGGCGACGGAGGAGTATCTTCGATGTACGAGGGTGTTCGCGGTGACGGTAATCGAGGGTCTGGGTCGGGAGAGAGCGCGCAGGAGATTCATTCAGAGCGGTAGGAGACGAGGAAAAGAGAGAAGAGAGGGGGACGACGAGGGCATCACCGTCGGGTCAGCTTGGATGCCCAGGGTTGACTCAGACGGTCGAGTTGTTGGAGTTGAGTCACCAGTGCAAGGGAGGTCGAAAAGTCCAGCTCAGGAGCGCTCTGAGCTTCCCCCCGCCTTGGGCCCCTTCAGCAGGTCGCCGCAGCGCCAAGGGTCCCCCTGCCCCTCACTAAAAAATGACAGTGGGTCCTCTGACATGGACGGCCCGCGAGTGGAAGTTTTTTGGAGGCTCAAAACGACATCACCAACGCCTTACAACCAGCTTTGGCGAGCCTCGGCACCCGAATCGACATGTCGAAAGCGTCGCCGTTCCTGGAGCCTGGTCTCAAGACCTCTCCAAACACCCTCGCAATCGTCAGCCTGTCGCGCGACAACTTCCAACCCCTAACCCTCAAGCAGTCCACTGGGGCCGTCGACGGATACGCCGAAGGCGCAACACTGAACACGAGATTCGGCTCGTTCCCGCACTCGACACTGCTCGACATACCATGGGGGTCACAGGTTCGAGCCTCAGTGGTAGATACGGGATCCAGAGGGCGCAAACGGAGACGGGAAGAGGTGGAAAGCGAGGGCACGCCCATCCCCAGCCAAGACGAAGGCGACGACAAGGCGACACCATCCTCTCTAGCCAAGGCCGTTGTCGCCCCGAGCGGCTTCATCTATATCCTGCGACCGACCCCTGAGCTGTGGACAAGCAGCTTACCTCACAGGACCCAGGTTGTCTACACCCCAGACTACAGCTACGTTCTCCAGCGCATCCGCGCCAGGCCGGGCTCGAGGATAATAGAGGCCGGCGCCGGCAGCGGAAGCTTCACGCACGCCTCGGCTCGAGCCGTATATAATGGGTATCCTCGCAGTGTCGCCGAAAAGAAGGGCAAAGTGTTCAGCTTCGAATTTCACGAACCCCGATACGAGAAGATGCAGGAGGAGATCAAGAACCATTCGCTCGAGGGCATTGTCCACATCACTCACCGAGACGTGTACCGAGACGGATTCTCCATAAATGGCAAGTCTCCCGAAGCAACGGCCGTCTTCCTGGATCTGCCCGCCCCGTGGGAGGCGCTGCACCACCTGTCGAGACGAAAGATCCAAAAAGGGGGCAAGGAGGACGAGAACGATGGTAGCTGGGAATCGCCACTGGACCCGAAGCAGAGTGTCTACATCTGCACCTTTTCGCCCTGTATCGAGCAGGTTACCCGAACGGTGACGGAGATGCGGACTCTTGGCTGGACGGACATTGACATGGTCGAGATCGCCCACAAGCGATTCACCGTAACGCGGGAGCGCGTCGGCGTCAATTTGCCCAGCGAAAGGGGCTTCAACCCCACACCCGCAGATGTCAACGAAGCCGTGAAGAAACTCAAGAGCGACATAAGGAGGACTCTGGATTTCCACAAGGCACAGCATCCACGGCCAGACTCCGAGGCTTCAGATTCCAAAATGGACGTTGACGAACAGGCACCAAATGGATCATCAAAGCCAACACCCAACGGCGAGGGAGCTACAGAAGCGGACGTGGAGCCGACGTTCTTGCAGGGCCGTGTCGTCCATCGCACTGAGACGGAGCTCAAGACTCACACGTCGTACCTTGTATTTGCCATCTTACCGCCGGAGTGGGATGACGATGCGGAGGCGGCAGCCTTGGCTAAGTGGCCGTGTGGGAATGAGGGCAAGACGATTGGAAACATCGACAAGCAGGCGCGGAAGCAGGAGAAGCGGGAGTTGCTGGCGTCGAAGACGAAGAAGAAGCGAGTGGATTATACCCAGGCGCCGGCGTCAAAGCCATGAGGCGTCTCAAATAACACATATCTGTTCAACCTACGTGTCCAGCTGCTCTGTTCCTATTCTACTGCGATATCGAAATTTCCACTAATCGTTCTGGACGCGGACGACAACCTTTTTCTTCGCCTTGCCGGCGGCGTAGTACTTGATCGCCTCGATCAACGCCTCCCACCCGGTTCCGCCGTACACTTCGATTTCTACGGGCGTGATTGTGCCCTTGGCAATGTGACCCGCGAGAACGGGAGCCAACTTGGCAGCCTCCTCGGTAACATGCTTGCCG
The DNA here is from genome assembly GCA_024340765.1 of Tolypocladium cylindrosporum. Taxonomy (NCBI): domain Eukaryota; kingdom Fungi; phylum Ascomycota; class Sordariomycetes; order Hypocreales; family Ophiocordycipitaceae; genus Tolypocladium; species Tolypocladium cylindrosporum. The sequence goes on along the minus strand of JALHCC010001628.1, from coordinate 61,910 downwards.
ACATCGCCGTCGCGACCTAACTCTCCAAACCTGACGCGGTACTCCTTGACGCCCCCCGGGGCCGTGTACTGACCTCTATGTGGATGTTAGAAATGTTGGCGAGCTGGCGATGCAGTAGCTGAACGTGACAGCTGTCAGGGGATACTCACGCGCCGTCCGTGGTGGTAAAGTACTTGGTGCGCGCGCTCGACTGCCCCAATATGTTGAACGCCGCCTCGTGCGCGATGCCACTTGCATCAAAGACAACAGCGAAGTTTCCGCCCGTGATGGACTTGACCTCAGCAGCTTGGTCCGCCGGCGAGGCACGGTTGTTGAACGTCGCATCCGCGCCACTCGCAAGCGCTTTCTGTTGCAACGTCAGCGTTCAGTCCCGCTCGGGGCTAGGGGGCGGCCAGGCCTACAGAAGAATTCGACACTGAGCACGAGGCTGCGACTTTGTATCCGCATGCTCGAGCAATCTGAAAGATGTCAGTGTCTTGAGCGGGAGGTCGGCTAAGGAGGGCATACCTGGATCCCGAAATGGCCAACCGTGCCGCTGCCACCGAGGACGACGAGCCACTCATCACGCTTGGGGACGTTTGTCCCAGCCTCGGGCAAAGTCCCATTGACGCCAATAATGACCCCGAACGCGGCGGTCTGAAGAAGTGTTAGCATCAAGTGAGAGTCGGGCCAGCCATCCAGGCGGAACATACAAAGACGCCGACGCCGGTGGCGGCAGCCTGCTCGGCGGAGATGTTGCCGCTCTTCTTAAATACCGACGCCTCGTCAACCAGGAACGTCTCCTGGAACGGCGAATACAGGTTCTGTCCCACGTGGCTCGAGGCATACACAACGTCCCCCTTGCTCAGCCTGGTGCACTGGCTGCCCGTTTCAACAACCACGCCGCTAAAGTCCGAGCCCAGCACGGCAGGCATTTCCATGGTAAGGAGGCCAGTCTGCTGCATAAAGACCTCCCTGCGAGACGGGCATGAGCAGGTATACTGAAAGACCGGGAACGGTATAGGGTAGCATACACCGGGTTGATGGCGACAAAGATGGGCTTTACCACCGCCTGCTTGGGACCCGGCGTCGAGCGCGGGAGGCTGTCGACGATCTTGAAGGGATCGGCGGGCTTTTCTAACAAGAGTCCTTTCTGAGTAGCCATGCCGATGGTGGCAGATACGGATGAGGTCTCGGGAGTGGAACGAGATTGGTGAAAGAGTCGAGTAACGGAAGCACTCGCCTGAGGACCCCTCTTTATATATCAAGACTGCTATAAACACATGGACGGGGCTGGAGCCGTTACAGAGCAAGCCCGACTCCATTCCGGTTTCTTGCCCGTGTTGTGGCGTCTGGCATCAAAGGTAGACTTATCCACGTCAGTCGGCATACCGCCAATAGCAGGTGGCCTGCGCTTTCATCCCTAGACGCCGAAATGATGAAGAGGAAGCTCGTTCTGATGTCATTACTTGACTCACTCGACCCGCGGAACTGACGCACCGCCACTGGCTCGAGCCTCAGCGGTCGCCCAGCTTGGAGCACAGCTCAGTTTGTATTAACGCGATATTAGTCAATCGCAGCCTGGCGGTTACCCGGAGAAACAGTCCACCCGGCTCCCCACCGCCAGCCGTGCCAGCGTGGGGCAGCTGCGCCTGTAGCAGCCGTCCATCCTCACCACCTCATTCGGCGCCTCGTCACTTTTTCAACCCACCCACCACCGAAGCTCCTGCATCCGCGAAGACAGCCTCACGCTCGCGAACCGCAACCATGACTTCCACGATCGGGGTCCCAATCAAGCTCCTTCACGAGGCCCAGGTTCGTTGCCCCCCTGCTACTCCCGCCTCTTTCTGCTGCGCGCGACGCGCGACGCGAGAGCCAGACGCAACGAGAGACGCAGCTGCTGACTGCTTCTCCCAGGGCCACATCGTGACCGTCGAGATGACCAACGGCAACGCCTACCGCGGCAAGCTCCTTGACGGTAAGCTGCCCCTACACTGCCCCTTCCGCTGCTGTGTCGGAGAAGAGTTGCTGACCATCGTCGCGTCCACAGCCGAGGACAACATGAACGTGCAGCTCAAGGACATCACCGTCACCGCCCGCGACGGACGCGTCTCCCACCTCGACCAGGTGTACATCCGCGGCTCGCACATCCGATTCTTCATCATCCCGGACATGCTGCGCAATGCGCCCATGTTCCGCGCGCGCAATGTCCGCGGCCGCGGCGTCGGACTGGCTCGCGGACGCGCCACCGTCAGCCGTGCTAGGGCCACGGGCCGCGGCGGTCGCTAGGACGAGACCACCGAGGGTACCTCAGGCACCAGGTAAATAGCTGCCTCTCTGGGGGTGTTTTGCGTGTGTTTCTGTTATGGCGTTCCGGAACTCGGAATCTGGATCCCCCCCTGATGGAGGGATGAAAACAATTGGACGAATTTCACGACGGATGGCTCCATTGCCCTTCCATACCTTCCCTCCCAGGGCCCTCACCGTGATGTGTGTGTTCCCAGAGCAAAACCGTTGACTGACGTCGTGAATCAACACAGAGCTTTCGCGACTGCACGCGGCGCTCGCCCCTCGCGCGGCAACGCCTTCGCTGGCCGGGGAACTGGCCATGGCGGCGCCAACGCAGCCGGCACCAACCCTTTCGGCTTCCCTGCGACCGCCCCAGGAAACAAGCCCGGTGGCAACAACGCCAACCACTAGAACGAACGGCATGGGACTTTGGCGCTCAAGAGATCAGCTGGATATGCTGGTATTGAGTAGACTACACTAGAGGACACGGCGCATCAGACGCCCTGAAATGCCACGACAGTTTGTTTCGTGACCGCACCTCTCATCCTTCTAACGTACACACACGCACGCTCTATTTCATCCGCGCCAACGCGTCCTCTGCCCGGGCAACCAGGTCGCGCGTCTTCTGCAGCTCTTCCGTCTGCTGTCCCGCCGTCTTGCCCGCGCCCCCGTCTGCCAGCACCGTAGCCACGCTCTCCTCGGCAGCCCTGACGGCCTTGCGCCCCTCCTCGCGGACCTCGCCCTCCCAGAAACCCCGCGCCGTCTCCCACTTCTTCTGCATGCGGCCCAGGCTGTACACGATGCCCAGGGCCGCGACGGCGCCGGCCTCGTACAGCGAGGAGGCAAACGACGACGCGTAGAGCAGCGCCGCGAGTGATGTCGTGACGCCCGATGTGCCCAGCGACTGTATGACGAGCCTCTGCGCCAGGGACTGCAGCGCAGGCACGGTCTCGTTCTGGAGGTAGCGCCGGGTGAAGGCGATGTGGCCAGGCCACTTGGGCAGCGCCGTCGACGTCGTCCCCGCAACTGCGGGCGCGCGCTCGCCTGAGCCGAGGCGCCTCTTCTCCGAACCCGGTGTCTCGACATCTCGCGATGACACCGGCTGCGGGTACGTCGGAGAGTCGCCGCCCAGTTCCGCGATGCGCCCCGTGAGGTACACCAGCTCCTGCTCGGCGGTCGGCATGAAGCGCTGGCTCAGCATCTCGTTCGTGAGCATCGCGACGTCGTCGACCCGCCAGAACAGCTTCCACCAGCCGAGTTTGCGCCACCGGCGCCCCGTGAACGCGAGGTCGAGCTCGTCCTGGAGCTCTGCGTGCGCGCCCTGCGCCCACTCTGCGAGGCGCGCGTCGAGGGCGCCGAAGGGGATACCTCTCGTGGAGGGTGTCCGCGACAGCTTGCGCGCCTGCTCTGCCTCGATGGAGGAGACGGCGTTGTGGAGCAGGGAGGCGATGAGTTGCCGCACGGCTGGTTTCGTCGCGTGCTCCGTGGACCTCGCGCCGGCCTTGAGCCAGGTCGCCAGCGCGGGGAGGTTGCTCGCGAACCACAGCTTCTCGTACTCCATGGCGTGCTGCGGCCCCTGCCGGAACAGCCGGACGCCCTGCTCGGCAAGCGAGACGTCGATTATTTCAAAGTCGGCTTCCTCCAGCTGCTGCTTGGAGACGCCCTCCATCTGGACAGCGGCCTTGATCGAGCCGTGGCTCCCGGGAAGCGGAAGTGCGGATACGTTGACTGCGCCCATGAGCCCGTCGGCGACGAGGAGGGCCTGGTGGACCGGCGTCGTGACAGGCGAGATCCGGTCCTCGGCGGAGGGGATGTCGACGGTGGGAACGAGGACGGCGTCCTCCAGGGCCTGGATGGACACCTCCCCCAGCGCACCGTACGGCGCGGTGACGTCCATCAGCAGAAGCTCCAAGTTGAACCCGTTCAGCTCCGGCGATGAGACGTGCAGCTCCTGCAGCGCCGTATCCGTCGACAGCTCCAGCTTGACATCCCGCCCGTCGCTCGGCGCAACCCGCACAATCAGCGACTTGCTCGGATCGTGCGCCTCCAGCTCCCGCTCCCACGCCTCCTCATCCACCAACGGATCGGCCAGCAGCGCCCTGAGGACCCTCCTCGCCGTCGGCCCCGCGCCGTCGCCGTCCCCCAAGCCCAGGATGGCCACTCTGACGACCTCCTCGCCGGGCGTCTGCCGCAGCCCCCGCAGCGCCAATTGCAGCCGCGAGAGGTTCACCAGGTTCGGGGCCGCGGTCTGCAGCTCGAGCAGCGTGCGCTCGAGCTCCGCTCGCGGGTTCGTTGACGTCGTCGTCGTCGATTGCCATCGTCGGGATCTGACGTCGTGTCTCGAGGCTCGTGGCTTGGCGCGACTCGTTCGCGGCACGAGGGAGCAAAACGGGCATATCGGCGTCTGGTAGCGTTTGCCCGGGCCAAGCAGCAGGCGACACTGCCCGCTGCGTGGCAGCAGTGTCGATTTGGAGGCCATCGCCGGTTGGTGCTAAAGTTGGAGCTCTCGATTCGGCCGAGGAGCTCCGGATATTTCTCAAGAGCTCCGTTCGGCAGAGGCGCGGGTAAATCCGGCACCAGACTTGCACATCGCGATCTTGGACGGAGTCTAAGCAACGCGGGCGTGTAATAACAATTATATTCAATTCTTGCAATTTTTTCAAATGGCTGTACGCCCGTATACCATAAATCCCCGATATGGCACCGGGGTGTGCCGTACTCCGTACTCGTCGTGTGTATGGTCAATCGCCGCACGCGCCCATAACGGATCTGGAGATGGCGCTCCTGGATGCTTTGCCCACAGAATAGATAGCACAAACATGTATTGCAAAAAGGGAAAAAAGGACTTGCATGGCTACTCACAAGCTACTAATGCCTACATCTATATAGTACAGGGTACAGGTATACGGTAGTAACCCTACGATGGGTGGGCGTAGACGCAAATCCAGAGGCTAGAAGCTGAACAGGCCGCTTCGTCGCTTGCCCAGCGGGTAGACGATGAACGCGCTCATAAACAGCCCAACAGCGATCCCTATGGCAATCTGGATCATCGACGCCGCGACATCGAAGACCACATTCTTCATCTGTCCGACGTCCTGGCTCGTCTCATCGCCTTTGGTGATTTGGTTCGCCGTGAACACCCCGCTAAGCAGACCGCCTGTTGAGGCCAGCCCTCCGGGGACTTGGGTGAAGATGGCAGGGATGAGCGTGGCCGCCGCGACGCCGTGCCGCAGCCGCGAGTAGAGATTGGCGAGTACGCCGACGGACAGGGCGCCGAGCGTGCTGGCGATCTGCGGGCTGGCCACGAACTTGAGGCTGCTGTAGTAGTTTACAAGGTATCCGACAAATGCAACGACTGTCATCACCGGCATCTGGCGCCACTTGGCTTGGTAGAGCATGCTGATGCATACAACGAAGAATGGCACGAAGATGAAGCCGTAGAGGCCCGGCATCTGGTTGTCGCACTTGGTCGCGGATGTCGCATCAGTGTCGATAAGCCCGTAAAGCGCCGCGCCGATGGTGATGCCGAACCCGAGGAGGAGCGAGTATATGATTGCGTAGACGATGCGGATAGAGCCTGGGACGATGGCGCGCGATTGGAGTTCGAGGGCAGAACACACTGGGTTGAAGGCATTCCACGTCAGCATCAGTCTGTGTCGCTCTGCAGACGCAAAGCATGGAACCGCGCGAGGTTGCGACGAGGACAAACTTACAGACCGAGTAGCCGGGCAAGAGCATGACGATGCCGCTCTGGGCGAGCGCCGAGAAGCAAAACAGGTTTCCCTCGGCAATGCTGCCGAATGCTCTGGCCAGGAAACTCACTAGGACGACAGCGCTTACTTCGAAGACGTTGCTATACATGCTGGACTTGGGGGCCATGATTAGTTGTAGCAGACCGACGAGACAGCCCAAGACAAAGCAGAGCGGGAGGTCGATGAGGCGCCCCTGGAAAGAAAAGGGGGCGCATGTAGCGCTCGTCAACCCGAAGATGAGGACCCTGGCCCAGGCGCTGAACTTCTCCCTAGCGCTCATCAGGACGTCTAGCCTCCGCGTGCCCTCTTCGACGCCGATGACGTCGTGCATGACCTCTTTGTAGACGTGGTGTACGTCCTTGAGCTTCCCGAGATCGATGCCCTGGGCGGTCCGAACAATCCGGACTTCGGTCGTATGCGTCGATTTGTCGTCGAAGGAAATGATCATGCATCCCGGCAAATAGAGGAACTGGCCATCAATCTCGAGGACCCGGGCCGTCATGCTGAGATACTCTTCGAGCCGGTGGGTGGGAGCTCCGTAGAGCATCAGGGCCCGGCAAAGCTTGATGATGTAGCCTTGCCGGGATAGCGTCTCGGCGATGTGCACGGTAATACGAATCTCCTCCTTTTGCCAGTGTGAACTCAGGCGCGAGCTGCTACCCGTTCGCTTGTGCATGGGCCATGGTTTCCCGCCATGCTTGTGCTGGTCGGGCCCCTGGTTCGGGTTCGCAAGCCGAGCTGATGCTTCCACGAGATTGGCGAGCGTGTCTTGCGAGCGGTTATGCTCGTACCACTTCCTGCGCGTCGGCGTGATGCCACCGGACTCGGAGCCCGAAGCGGGTTGCTCGCCGCCGACGGATGAAGCAGACGACTGTCGGTTGTGTTGGTGGTGGCCGGGCTCTGGGGGTTTGTTGTAGAGCTTCAGCAGCTGCGAGAGCACGCTGCCACGGTACTGCTGCGGCGGCGGGACATCGTACACGCCATCGTATATGCCACCGTTCACCTCGCTCGGGACTACATGGCTATTCGTCGCTGCCTCGACGTCTGCCACCGGTGGGTTTGGTGTTGCCGTGGCCCCGAACCGCCAAGTGTGGGCTTGCACGAGGTCGTACGCCTCTTCTTTTGCGGCCTGCTCCTGGTTCCGTTCCTCCTCGGGCGTCGTCTCCTGCAAGCCGTGGCCAGCACTGGTGCCGGAAACACGGCTCAAGTTCTGGAGGGGGATGCCCTGGCCCTCGTTGGGGAGCAGCCCGCCGTCGCTGTTGGCTGTCTCGGCGCCGGACTCGAGAGAGGTCCTCGAGTCTGGCGTCGGAGAATCCCTGCGGAGTTTGGCGGCAACCTGCTGGGCGCGTGCCTGTGCGGCAACAGCGGAGATGGCCTTTTCCGCGTCGGCCTCGTCCAAGCCCTCGCCGACGTCCCGAGTCGTGGTGACGGAGCCTGACGAGTTGCCGCGCAGGATCGATGGCCTGGGCTTCGGTATCGGGACCTCACGGTGCTGCGGCGCAGGGCCAGGCACAGCGGCAGAGGCGGCAACTGGGGGCTTTGTGGCTGCCGCATTGCTGTTGAATCGTACGCGGCCCCTTTCTCTCTGCACTGCGGCGCTTGACTCGGCGATGCTGAGACCCGGCGGTCCTTGGATGCCCGGGCTGGCTTTCACGTCGGCGCCAGGCCCAGGGTCGGGGTCGGGGTCATCTTGAGACGTCGACTTGGAAGACGCGTCCATGGCATCCGGCGGGTGCTGCTGGCTGAATGATGACGGCAACAATGCGAATCGGGAGGCGGCTGTGACGGAGGCGGCGTTATAAGGCTAGGAGGGCCCTGGCCTTGACCCTGGCCTTGGAAGGATCTGACGATGCTTGCTAAGTCGCTTAACGCAACCTCCTCCACCAGCGCCCACACCGTCGCCCACACCGGCGCCGCGTCAGTGACTCGTGAGTCAGTCGCCATTCCGCAAGTCCCGGCTCGGCTCGCTGCAGAGCCCGGCACCATGACGTAAATGTGGAGGTTGACCGGGTTTGCTCGTCGTCGAGGCCGTTTTTGTTACCTAAAAGCGGTGATGTGTTTGGCCTCGGCGACGCGATGGCCCCCAAGTCTCCAGATTCCAGAATGCCAGCGTGAAGCAGGCCAAGACGGGGTCTGGGACGGATCGGATATCCGCCGCGCCGTGTTGGGTTTCCTGCAGGTGCCGTCCGGGGATCCGTCTGGGTCGATCTTGGGAGGTTGCAGGAGGCAAACGCACGGCCGCGTGTTGGCGGCAACGCATGTCACGCCTCACCTGCACGGCTCCCACTCAGGTAGTGATTTATCTATGTAAACTCAACCGCCTTATCAAGCTCAGCCTAGAACTGCTCTTGGATACCAATCCATCTACTTCGCCCCCCCGCAGTATTACGTGCTTCGAAGGCTTGCTTGCTCCCATTCCCCAGCCCTGCTCCATCAACAAATGTTTGCTCTCGCCAGACTCGCCGCATTTGGCCCCATGCACCCCATCTAGCCAGATCGTCAGCCAGCACTCCCAGCACTCCCAGCACCCACATGGCGGGTTGCAATGAACCGTGGACCAACCATGGTCCGATGCGCACCGCCGAGGAATAGTTTCGCTTTGACGATCTGGCGTTCCGTTGTGAACTTGACGTCGAAGTTGAATGATTCACGAGGATACTTCAGGTCCGCGAGACTGTTGGCTATCTTGGCCACCGTAAATCTTTTGCTGCAACTTGCATGGAGCCGTCCAATATGCGGCAGGAGCTGGCCGTTGCTATCCTCGGTTTGAATGTGCTTCATTTGGTCGTTCGCTGCGTATTCCTCCCCGTTGTCATCTTCGTAGAAGTTGTAGATGACCCATACGGATCCAGGCTGCCCAAAGCGATTGATTTGCACGACGGCCACGAATTCGGTGTCCAACCATGGTTGCCGCCTGAGGTCGGCCATGTCCATGTACCGGAGATCATCCAATTCCTGCTTAAAAACGCGAAGGCGGCCGAGTTGGGCGAAAACGAAACCACCTATGTGGGCAAGGTCACCCACCGTCGTGGTGCGGAGTATACCGTCCTCGGGGGGTTCAAAGGCGTCTGCAGGTCCAGCTGCCATGTCCAGGTTGATTGCCAGCATGTTCGTATCGAGAACATGCGGCTCGCGATAGGAACTGTTGACGTTTGGCCAGAGACGGTAGGCGTTGGGAGCGATGCCATAGCCCCTCTTTGGCCCCCCAAATGTGCTCTCGCCCACGTAGATGAGGGGTGTATTTTTCATCTCCATTGTGAAGAGGAGGATGCCCATGGAATCGACGTCGGTGAAGTTGGTTTCTTCAAACTCACAAATGAAATCGTCGACCGACATTGGAAACCTCATTCGGTCTTCGTGGCGTCGATTCCATCTATCAAGCCAAGCCAGGTATGAATCAAGTCCATTGCCAAACGGAAATCGTGTGTAGTAAGCGTTGATTCTTTCGATTCCGTTCACCTGTAGAGTGTCGAGCTCTTGTGTCCAGATGTAGTAATCATACTCCTCCTGAGTAAAGTTCCCGATGAGCTCCTCGTCGGTGGGAGGGCGCGGCGGCATCTCGTCTGGTGTGGTGGTAGAAAGGGGCCAGAAACGATGCAAGGTCCAAGTGCACCTAGTAGCAGTGACCCAGAGCCAAAGAACCTAACCCAAAAGTAAGATGGGTACGAGGCCCTGTGTTGTGGTTAACTAACCGGTGTCGAGAGTGTTCTTGCCCTGCCTTGCGTACTCGGTCCTGTAGATGAAGTTGGCAGAATGAAGAAGGTGCTTGCTCTGCTCAAGCTCGCGGGTCGAGTCGTTCAGGGCAGATGAAGAAGACACCTGGCAGGCGATGTCGGCGGACAATCAGACGAGGCGTTTGGCAATAGCTGGGCATTGCGTCTTGCAGTCTCTACTGGCCCGATGACGAAGACGTGCCACAATCGGTTTGCGCTGTTGGGAGACCGGAATGGCAACGACCGCCTATTTTTCTTCCCTCAGTGCAAGGCAACAACAGGCAAGCAACCGTCGCAGTTGCGCCGTGATTCACTGACTATTGGCAGCTGCTTGGGTACGTACTGACTGCAAAAACCACCTGCCTCTAAACCCCTCGCCAGTCCCCAAAAACGCTGTCCCTCTTTCCCTATTCATCGATCTTTCCCCTCGATAGCGTTCTTTTCATCAACAGCCTGTCCGCCTTGTCCCACACCCCATGATGGCGGCACAAGGCGTCCCGCCCGCCTCCGAGTTGAATTTGGTGCAAGCACGCTGGAAAGCCTGGAAGGATTTACACTCAGTCTCACAAGGACCCAAAGTCCCCAGATATTCTACTCTTGGAGCCAGTGACATGCTGAGGCTGCAGGTTTCACGCACCCAAAAGGCGTCCCCACGGTCGAGGAACTGCCGGGCGTGGAAATCAACCCAGGCACATCTTCGACAACATCTTGACCGACATGGTCACTCAAGGAGATTCGGCGAGGCGGGGCTGAACAAGAAGAAGAGTGAGGCGGACCATCCGGAGGCGGAAATCAAGGACAGGAGGGTTGCGCTGCAGAGAACGCCGGAGAGGACGTTTGAGGGAGGGGAGATGGAGCCGCCGCTGGCTGTACAAGACTGTAGATGGAGCGGGAGAAGACGGCGAGCGAAGAGACAGACAAAACAGAAATGGGCAAGGAATCGAAGAAGGGGGAGTAAGGAACGGAGTGATGGTAGTGGCTAGATACGTCGAGTATCCTGGGGACGCGGTGGGCTGATCAGCGTCAAGTGACATGGGAGTTCTGTGTAGGTGTTACTGGAAGCAATCACTGCTCCAACGGCCTGCGAACCTGCGGTGGTAGATATTGGCCACTAATTACGTCAAGGAATCTTTGTATTAACGCGTCCCTGCTACGAGGCGAGTCCAGAGCTGGCCACTTACATGAGCAGCAGGTCGAGGCAGCCTCTAGCAAACACATCACTCGGCCGAGCCTGAGTCTAGCACAATGCAGCAAGGCGCGTTCCATCTGCGCGGCTTTTCAAATCGCACAAGGCACTGTGGAGTTTTCATACCGGAAAGCCGGCCTCCGCACGTCCTCGAACGCACTCGGTTTGCTCCCGGCCGAGACGCCGAGCTGGAATTTGCGCCGATCGTGCATCCAGGACCGTGCATCCAGGACAGTGCGTCGGCCTGAGCGTGAGGGTGGCAGACGAGGAAAAACAGAGGTTTGCTCATTCGCCTTTGAAATATCCATTTTGCTCATTTTCGGTCCCCCCCTCTTCATGTTATTTGTCACGAGTTTCAGCGTTGAACCGACTGATATTTTGAAAGGGTGCTCTGTCTCTGTTGTGTAAGCGAACTGGATGCGGATGCATGCAGGTGGGCATCTGTGGGCAACTCAGGCGCTCTATTTTAAGGTGGAATCAGCAGAATCTAGTCCGTATGTAGGTCAAAAACTCACATATTCTATTCATCAGTCTCGGGAACTGGGAATGCTACGGATACGATGCCCAATCAAGCCTGCCTCTCCAAGTTGTCCGTCGCGTGCTGCAGTGGGCAACCATCAGTGGTGACCCCTCACTAGGTAGGTAGGTATTAGTCCCTGGACCACAGTTCAGGGCCCGTTCCACCACATGCAACACCAAAAAAGCCTCTCATCCACCCTCTTGACAGCTTCATCTTCAATCGGCTCCCCATCTCAGACCACATCCTCCCTCATGCCCCCCCTCGCACGGCCCCCCAATCCCCTCCCCCGGATCATCACCTACTACCAAACCCACCATGACCCTTCTGGCAAGCACATCTCCATCCTCCCGCTCCTCACCCAGCCCGCCATCTCCGTGACCCACGTCATCCTCGCCGCCATCCACCTCAACCACGACCCCCAGCTCCTCACCCTCAACGACCACAGTCCCGACCACCCGCGCTTCCACACCCTCTGGGCCGAGCTGCGCGTACTTCAGGCCGCCGGCGTCAAGGTCCTCGGCATGCTTGGCGGCGCGGCCCCCGGCACCTTCCAGCGCCTCGACGGCAGCGATGCCCAGTTCGATGCCTACTACGGGCCGTTGCGGGACCTCATCCGCGCCAGGGCCCTCGACGGGCTGGATCTGGATGTCGAGGAGCCCATGAGCCTCGGCGGCATCATCAAGCTCATCGACCGCCTGCGGAGCGACTTTGGCAGCGCCTTCATCATCACCCTTGCCCCCGTCGCCATGGCCCTGCTCGACGTCGAGAAGAACCTCAGCGGCTTCGACTACGAGGCACTCGAGGTGATGCGTGGCAGCGACATTGCCTGGTACAACACCCAGTTCTACTGCGGCTGGGGCAACCTCAGCAACACATACATGTACGACCTCATGCTGCAAAAGGGCTGGGCCCCGGAGAAGATCGTCGTCGGCCTCGTCACGAACCCCTCTAACGGCGGAGGCTTCGTCCCCTGGCACATGCTCTCTGTCGTTCTCTCGATCCTGAAGCGCCGGCACCAGACCTTTGGAGGCGTCATGGGCTGGGAGTACTTCAACAGCCTGCCCGGAGACGCGGAGCGGCCGTGGGAGTGGGCGAGGCACATGACGTCGTTGTTGCGGGATCATGCCCTTGTCCAGCCTCCTGTCGCGCCGCCTGTTGCGCCTCCTGTCGCGCCGTCTGTCGAGCCTCCTGCCGAACCTCCTGTTGCTGCTGCCCCCAGCGATGGGACAGCGGGATATGGAAGACATGAAATTGACCCGGACGAGGCCGGTGGTGCGCCATTGCAGGTGCCCAGGCAGTTTGACTACTACTCCGACGGGCATGGCGACGATTGAATGACTATAAATGATGAATTATTAGAAGTGGCATTGGTATTTTCGAGTCTAAGCGAGGCGCTTGTGCCTTGGTACCGTATTGTGACGGTGCAGACTGTCATGCAAGGCAATGACAGCAGCTGGGATGATCCAGGCCCATCGAAGAAGTGTTGAAAATCGGTTGAAGGGTCAGTTGGATCGCTACCTAGATCACACTGTTAAGATTCAGGCTTCTATAGACAGCATACCGATGCTTCACGCATGCAGGACGACGAGGCATGAGATCATAGACAGGCAGATCATATAGCAGAGCATGTAAGGAATCACCTCCCAAATGTATTCGCGCCAAAACAACGTACATGTCTAATGTAAAGCCAGTAGTATAAACATACGTCAACTTCCCTCAATCATCTATCACGCCACCATGGGCTCCAACTCAGTTGCCATACAGATGCCATGGGGTAAGCAGGGGATGCGTTGCAATGAACGCCGTTCCCATCAAATGCAGGCCATCCAGGGGTCGCACTGTGCCTCGATGGTGAAGTTGTTGAAGACGGGGTAGCTACCTTGGACGGCAGCAATGATGGGGTTAAAGAACTGACTGTTGAATCTGCCAGACTCGCAGGCCGAGCAAACGCCCGAGAGGAAGTTGTCATAGTGAGTCTTGTAGGACAGGCGGCCAATAACGTTGTTGTTGGAGGCATCGGTAGCCTGAATGGTGAAGGCCTCGGGCATGACAACCCAACTGGGGGTGGTGGTGTTGGCTCCGTTGCCACCAGGAATTTTGGGGTTCTGGTTGAACCAGAGACTGTTGAGGCCGACGTCTCGAAGAGCCTTGATCAGAAGCAGCGTCATGTGAGTGTCTTCGTCGACTTGGATTCCGGCGCAATCAATGGCGATTGTAAATCCATTGCCTTGGATTGGACCACCAACACATCTGCCAGTGTTCTTGTCCCACACGAAATGGTTGATGAATGCCTGCCAAGTGTCCTGCCAGTTGATGAAACGGGGATTGACAGTGGAGTAGACAGACAGGCTGCCAGTGTGTGGAGCGCTCGTGGGAGTAGGCTGACCCTGCGTGATGGTGGTGACGGGGCTGGCAGGAGGCTGAGAGTAGAAAGAAGTTGCTGGGGCACCGGGAGATGTAGTCAGAGTCGACGTGTGGGAGCCCATGTCCTTGGGGCGAGGGGGAGGGCGGTTGCTGCGGTTGCAGACAAAGGCGCTCCAGCAAATGGCGTCGTGGTTGACGGTCTTGTTGACGGCAGCGCTGACAGGGCGACCACGGTAGGCCCAGCAGTTCAGCATCTGGCCGCCGTCCTTGGTGGTGATGGCAGTGCCTGCCTTGAAGCCATCAGGGGTGCCGTTCTCGATGTACGCCGTCCAGACATCGCCGTTGGGCATGGTGGCAGTGACACCAGAGGTGTTCCAGGGGTAGGTGCCGTCCTTGTATGGGACCTCCACAGCCATGTCGGGGGCTTCGGGGTAGGAGTAGGCAGAGCGAGGCCAGGAGATGTGCTGGTACCAGTTCATCTGACGAGAGGTGGACCAGTCAGTGTGCACCTCATTGTCGCCAATACCGCAGTCGCAGAGGAGGAGATCCTCCTTTGGGAACTTCTGGGCAATTGCCATGGAGGCCAGGCCAGCCATGGCGACGAGGCCAGTCGAAAGCTTGGAGACAGCCATCTGCGCGTCGTTTGTTGAGCTGTCTTGCACGGGAACTCTGATGTTTGGGCTCGGGTTCGACGGGCGAGAGAGGTTGGACGACACTGGATGGCCGGTGTCAAAGGGACAATGTGAGGTGAAGAGAAGAGGATGAGAGAAGATGGGCAGAATGGTAGAGAGAAAAGTAATGAAGCGATGGAGAGCGCCGGATTCCCTTTGACCGCCAGTTTCCTCAGGCAACAGCCTGTCAAGGCCACTACGAAGCGTTACTGAGTGCAAGACCCGGCAAGCGGCAAGTTCACGAGGAAGGAGCCGACCCTTGGAGCCAGGTCCGATCTTCCCAACGCAGCAGCATCTACGACAGCTCAGCCGATGCTCTTGCCGTTCATCTCGATGATTGTGGCGGTCAGGCCCAGTTTCAGCAGGCTTGAGAAGGCGGGAAAGACGATTGCCTGATTTCTGGCCAGACCTGCAGCACTGTTGTCCAATCTTGGAAAGGGGTTAGATGGCACGATGCTCACTGCTACGTTTAACAGAGGCCGGGGGTAAGGGAAGTATCAGGGCATCCCTTCGTTCTGAATGTGGAAAGTTCAGCCTCAACGACATTCAGGAGACTCGCATTGCGTCAACTCTCAACGTCATGCTCAAATCCCTGTCGTGTATTTCGGGGCATTAGCGTGGACTAGCCAGGCTGCAATCGCAGACTCAATGAGACTGGCCATGTTGCTTTGTTGAATGTCAGTGACCTTCGCGAACAGGTGACTGACCTTTTCCAATCCAGTCCTTTCAGGTTGTGTGTGACCTTCGGTGCATTGCGGCCACATCTGGGGAGCTTCGTGGCCAACCTGCAGAAGTCGATACCCAATCCTCAGCCTAGCAAGGCAGTATGGTGATTCGAGGCGATGACAATGTGTTCATCCGTTTTGGGCTCCTTAATCCGCTAAATTGCTCTTCAAGGTGCAATCTCGATCAGCTTCAATCATGTCAACATCATGCCAATCGTTGGATTCCACAGGCACAAACGCGGTCCACAAGATGTCTTAGCTGAAGCTCAGCCATCAGGAAAGTCATGCATCCTCATGTAATTCTCGCAGGGCCTTTTCTTCGCTGTCCATTGTCGTGTAAGCCTCGTGTTGTCAGTCTACCCTGGAGCTCAGCCACTGGTAAGACTGTGGTAAGACTGGCGCTGGTGATGCCCCGCCCCGTAATTCGCCTCGGAAACAAATCCTCAAAAGCCGAGTTTCCCCAGAGCTCCCTCGAGCTTCAATCACGAAGCTCACTCATAGTCATCCCAACAAGCACAACCTCATGTTTCGCCGTCCCACGTCGCTCAATTGGCCTCGCCAGCTGCGATCGCGGCCCCCGGCGCACCACCTTGCTCCTGCAGCGCGGCATCAATCCTCACAAGCCTCGCAAATCTCGCGTATGGACCGCATCACCTCGAAGCTTCCCCGGCGTCTGCAAAAGTACACCAACGGCCTCCGCAATGCGCCAGTCTCTCACGTCGTTTCGTTCCTCATTCTGCACGAACTCACGGCAATCGTGCCCCTCTTCGCACTCTTTGCCGTGTTCCACTACACTACCTACGTGCCCATCTCGTACATGACGGAACACTTTGGCGAGTATGTACAGGGTGGTGTCGCGAGATTTGAAAAGTACTTTCGCCGCAAGGGATGGTTCGGGTTTGGCCAAGAGGACCCAAGTCCTAGTCCAGGGTCGGGAACTGAGGGCGAGGGCAGGTCACAGACAGACGAGGCCATGGACAGGTGGAGGAGTGGTGACCGCAAGTATGAGATCCTCATGGAGGTGGCTCTGGCGTACGCCGTGACAAAAGCTCTGCTACCCGTGCGGATAATTTGCAGTGTCTCGGCCACGCCATGGTTCGCAGGTGTGCTTGTGAGAGCCAAGCGCCTGCTGATGCGCAAAAGTTGACCAGATACAAACTTGACAGAAGATCTGAAGATATATTCACTCCTTTCATCCTGCCTATTTTTTTGCTCTACCTTGACCCGCAACATATACCAATGAACAGTAATATGGGAGCTTACAAAGTACTATTTGGGGGCCCGTCACGTATCGCCTACTTCTCGTAGACCCAAGCCTTCTGCGCAGCAGTGTACTCGGTGAGCTCGCTCTTCTGGAACCAGTGAGCGATCTCCTTGTTGGCGCTCTCGACGGAGTCGGAGCCGTGGCAGACGTTTCGGCCGACATCGATGGCAAAGTCGCCGCGGATGGTGCCGGGGGCGGACTCGAGGGGCTTGGTGGCACCGAGCATAGCTGCAAGTGTTCTGTCAGCGAATAGACGGCAGGTCCCAAGACAGATTCAACTTACTGCGGCCAGTCTTGACAGCGTCAAGGCCCTCCCAGACCATGGCGCAGATGGGGCCAGACTTCATGACTGCACAAATGTTAGTCGGTGCGTGCGCTATCGGGAGGCTCATGTTGGGCGGATCGCCTACACTCAATCAGGCCAGGGAAGAACTTGAGGCCCTTCAGGTCCTCGTCTATGATGCGAGTCAGTATACTGGTATTCGGGATGACGGGTGGCTGAACGAACAGTGCGTCTCAAGGTGCTCCTGCGAAGGCTGGACCAGCTTCATGGCAACAAGCTTGAAGCTGTGGAAAATCGGGTTAACAGCTGTCGAGAGCCATGCGCGCGAACAAGTCTTACCCGCGGTTCTCGAAGCGAGAGATGATGTTGCCAACCAGGCCACGCTGGAAGCAAAGTGTCAGTTGATGCACGCCAAAAAATCACGCGAGAAAGTATGCGTGCTTACCTGGACGCCATCAGGCTTGACGGCAATGAAGCTATCAGGGTCGTTAGATGTCCATCTGCAAAAATGGGAGGAGGGGTAAATGGCGGGGTAGGTTGGACACTCACGTCCGCTCGCTGTTAGACATTGTGAGGTTTGGGTTCGAGGCTGTAAAGGGTGGAGTAATCAGAGGAGCTGATGAAGAGGCGAGGTCTAGATTCTGGCCTGGCACAAGTGTACTGGATGGTTGATTGCAAGGTGAGGAAGAGAGAATGTAGGCAGCGCAAAGGGCGAAGAGGGCGGCGAAAATAAGTGTGGGCAGGTTTTCCACAGAGCCCCGCAGCGGGTTGCGGCGTCTCTGGGCGGTGTCTGCACCTGAAGCGGGGCTATCGTGTGGTCGTCCAGCCATGACGAGAGAATCGTCGTACAGTGTGAATTGAACGCTTCTACTGGCCCTTTGTCTGTGTTTTGGTTGAAGCTCGAAGGTTGGGCGGACTGTCTTGGGCTTGAGTGAGCAACAAACACGCATTTATACAGAAGCACCTTACCTGCATACCACAGCTAAGCTACGGAGCGACGGCCGGGCTTATTGACAGCCGTGTTCAGATTCCTCGTCGCAGGCTGCTAGAAGATGTTCTGAAGCCTCATCAGCTCCGCATACAGTGCGCCACGGAGCAAAGTCAATGCTGGCTCGTACGAGCACTCCGTACAGCTCAGAGCTTCGAAAAGGGGTTTCGGGCTACCCGCATAATGAAGGCATTTGACCCAAACGAGGTTTGCCCCGCCAAAGTTCGTCCCGTTTCGCGCCAGTCCCAATCGGGAGCTGTGACCCAAGGGAGTCGGGTTGTCGTGACAGCTGTCGACATTCCCGAGTCTCCCTACGAAGTACGTCTCTGGCCTTTCATCACGGGCGGACCTCTCGAGGAATCACTCATCAACGCCTACGCTAGGCACAGGCCACGCATTTGGGTTCCCCATGCTCGCTATATCCCATTGACTCTAGCGCCACGTATTTCTTTGCGTCCCCCATCCTTTGGTTCCGAAAGTCCGCGACCACGCCCCACGACATGAGGTCGACCCTTGGGCTGTCCTGCAATTGGACAGCTCTCCTCTGCTTCGCGGCCGTATTGGTCTGCCTTCTGCAGCCAGCAGGTTCGACAGAGCATGGGTAGCACACGAGAAGCAGCGTGGCATGCTAACAACGTTCTCAGTATCGGTCAAGGAACACGATTTCAAAAAGTGCCACCAATCCGGATTCTGCAACCGCAATCGGGCGTATGCCGACGACGCCGCCGCTCAAAGCTCGACATGGACCTCGCCGTACCAAGTCGTCTCGGACTCGCCGGCTTTTAAAGATGGCCAGCTGCACGCCACGATCCTGAAGACCATCAATGCCAATGGCGACACCGCGCGATTCCCCATTACGGTTTCTTTCCTCAAGAGCGGCGCGGCACGAGTCACGGTTGACGAAGAGCGACGACAGAAGAAGGATATCGAACTGAGGCACAACAGCCCCGTACGAAAGGAGCGCTACAATGAGGCGGGTGAATGGGTCATTGTCGGCGGCTTGGACCTGGATAAGGAGGCGCAGGTAGCCTTCCAGGACAAGTCCCAGGTGAACATCAAGTACGGTCCCGACTCCAAGCTGGAGGCTGTCGTCAAGTTTTCGCCGTTCGAGGTCGAGTTCAGGAGAGATGGTGCCACGCATATCAAGTTCAACGACCGCGGCCTACTGAACATGGAGCACTGGCGACCAAAGGTGGAAAAGGAAAAGGTGGAGGGCCAGGAGGGTGAAGGCGACAATGGGGAAGACGAAAGCACTTGGTGGGATGAGACCTTTGGCGGAAACACCGACTCCAAGCCCCGCGGCCCCGAGAGTGTCGCATTGGACATCTCCTTTGCGGGATATGACCACGTCTACGGCATCCCCGAGCACACCGGATCCATGTCTTTGAAGCAGACGCGGGGAGGCGACGGAAACCACGACGAGCCCTACCGGATGTACAACTCGGACGTCTTCGAATATATCCTCGACAGCCCTATGACGCTTTACGGGTCGATTCCTTTCATGCAGGCGCACCGAAAGGACTCTTCTGTCGGCGTGTTCTGGCTCAACGCCGCTGAAACATGGGTTGACATTGTCAAGGGCAAGGACAATGTCAATCCTCTCAGCCTTGGACTGGGGGGCAAGACGAGCACGCACACGCACTGGATATCCGAGAGCGGTATCCTCGACGTCTTCGTCTTCATGGGCCCGACGCCTCACGACCTGACCAAGACGTACGGCGAACTGACAGGCTACACGGCCATGCCGCAAGAGTTCGCCATTGGATACCACCAGTGCCGTTGGAACTACATCTCGGACGATGACGTTCGAGACGTCGACCGCAAGATGGACAAGTTCAAGATCCCGTACGACGTCATCTGGCTGGATATCGAGTACACCGATGACAGAAAGTACTTTACGTGGGAGCAACACTCGTTCCCTGATCCCATTGGCACGGGCAAGCAGCTGGATAGCCACGGACGGAAGCTTGTTGTCATCATCGATCCCCACATCAAGAAGATTGATGGATACTCGGTCAGCAATGAAATGACATCCCAGGATCTGGCTGTCCACAACAAGGACGACGCGATCTACGAGGGTTGGTGCTGGCCCGGGTCCTCCAACTGGATCGACTGCTTCAACCCCAAGGCCAATGAATGGTGGAAGACGTTGTACAAGTACGATTCATTCAAAGGCACCATGGAAAACACGTTCATCTGGAACGATATGAACGAGCCGTCCGTCTTTAATGGCCCCGAGACCACCATGCCCAAGGACAACATCCACCATGGACACTGGGAACACCGTGACGTCCACAACTTGAACGGTCTCACCTTCCACAACGCCACGTTTGAAGCCTTGGTCACGCGCAAGAAGGGAGAACTTCGTCGCCCATTCATCCTGACGCGTTCGTTCTACGCGGGCTCGCAGCGGCTGGGAGCCATGTGGACCGGTGACAACCAGGCATCTTGGGACCATCTGGCTGCATCCATTCCCATGATCCTGAACCAGGGCATTGCAGGGTACCCCTTTGCCGGCGCTGACGTGGGCGGCTTCTTTGGCAACCCGGAGAAGGATTTGATGGCTCGTTGGTACCAGGCTGGTGCATTCTACCCCTTCTTCCGAGGTCACGCTCACATTGACTCCCGTCGACGCGAACCATACCTGCTTGGCGAGCCATATACTGGCATCGTGACGGCAGCCTTGCGACTGCGCTATTCGCTGCTGCCGTCGTGGTATACGGCATTCTTCCACGCCAACCGCGACGGCAGCCCCATTGTGCGGCCGATGTTCTGGACCCATCCTGGGGAGGAGGGCGGGTTTGCCATTGACGATCAGATGTTTGTTGGATCAACCGGCCTGCTCGTCAAGCCCATCGTGGAGCAGGACAAGGAGACCACCGACATCTGGATCCCCGATGACGAGGTCTACTACGACTACTCGACCTACCAGGTGCAGAACACGCACAAGGGGAAGCGTCTGACTGTCAAGGCTGCGATTGACCAAATCCCGCTCCTCATGCGCGGAGGACACATCTTCCCCCGCCGCGATATTCCCCGACGGTCGAGTGCCATGATGCGATTCGACGACTACACGCTGGTAGTTGCAGTCTCCAAGAGCGGCGCGGCCGAAGGCGAGCTGTACGCCGATGACGGCGACACGTTTGACCACGAGAAGGGGCAGTACATCTACCGGAAGCTCAAGCTGGCTGGAAACAAGCTGTCGTCTACCGACGCCGAAGGGCGTGACGTGAAGTCGGTCAAGGCAGGGAGCTGGCTCAAGGCCATGCGGGAGGTGCACGTGGATAGGATCATCATTGTCGGAGCTCCATCCGCATGGAACCGGAAGGAGGTGCAGATTGAGTCGGAGGGACGAACGTGGAGCGTCAAGGTCGAGTACCACGCCGCGAACAAGGGGCGGGCGGCGTTTGCGGTAGTCGGCCGTGTGGGAGCGCGCATTGGCGAGGACTGGAGCATCAAGCTTGCTTGAGCCCAGGACATTGCTACATTGTGGCGGAGGTATGAGACAAGGGAAATGTTCTTGCGTGGATACTGGTCGAACAATATGGTGGCTGTACACCTCTATGCAGGGGAATGTAAGATACCATATAAGACGAATCGAACAGTCACGAGAGTCAGTGCATATGGACATGGAGGCTTTGCAGCATGCTTTACCGCCGTAAGGATGCGTGTGCGTCGCAAGTACGCATCTCAATACAGCGTGACGGATGGGACGCGTCGTGTCTCAGATGAGAACGGCGAGGTGGATTTTAGCTTGGAGCGACGATGTGTGGCGCAATCCAGGGACGAGAAACAAGGTTTGGCGGGTCAGGGGCGTTGAAGATTCAGAACGGGTGCGAGCGTGAATGCTTCAAACTGTCAACACAGGCCCGAACACGAGTACGTCGCAGACTTGGATTGAACTGATGTTCAGACAGAGTAGCCATGCATCGGGGCACTCGGGGAGTAAAGTGGAGAGGAGGAGCTCGAATTTGCCACTCGCCTGTTCTGACGATGTTGGTGCTTCCGATGAAGCGATCAGCGAGCACCAAGGGTGACATCTCAAGACGGCAGGCGAGGACGGAAAACCAAAGGAGCCGAGGCTGCCGCTGAAACGCGATGCTAATCAACGGCGGAGGTGCTGTCCAGTCCACCGATTAGGCTTTCCGATGTCTTGAACGGCTCGCAGGGACCCTTGGCACTGGGCACATCGTCGATCTGCGCGCTGCCGGTTCTTGGCTCGCTTGGCTCGAACGGCCCCTGTATTTGTATGCTGGGCGTCTCACAGTCTGCGGCTCCGGAGCCGACTGGGCAGCCGGCCCGTGAACACGGCCCGGCTCACAGTACATACGGAGGCGGACGCAGACGGTGCAGATCGACGTGACACGGGGTCTGGCTGTTGCTGTTGGGCCGCTCTCGGTACCGAGCCCGAACGGGTTTGCGGAGGCTCGAGGATGGCGTTGGTGGCGGCATGTGTACCTGAATTTTTCTCAGCGGCCCTTTTTTGCGCAGTTTATCGGAGATTTTCCCCTGCGCCAACAGCGTCACCGTTGGGTGGACCGCGCGCGATAAGGACCTGTCTCATGTTGACGTCTTCGCGAGCGCTCAACCTGGCGGACGCTGTGCAAGAGTTGTCGTCTGTTACAGTGCAAGCCGCATGCTCCCCCAATCTCCACTGAGTGGGCAGCCTGTAGTAGCTCTCGTGTGAACTGTGAACTCTCATGACGTTTGGGGTTCCGGACCAGCGGGTCCTGGCCTAGAACAACAGGCTTGACAGGCTCGATCTGATGGATCACCAGGGCTCTCATCTCCACCCGTGCCATCACACCAGTGGGTGGAGCAGCGCAAGCGTCTTCAAGACGCGCCTAGGAACGGACCTGTGAGATGCTCTTGCCGAACACCATCTTGCACCGAAGTGCAGTCTTTTTCATCCACCTGCGACTCGTTTCTCGCCCGATTCGTCTCTTCTCTTCTTCTCTTTCATCAACCTCCTGCCTTTTGCACCGCAGTTCAATTGCTATCTTCAGCGGACCTATTCAACAGTCTTGGCCTACGGCACGACCCCTTGTCACTCGCTTCTCGACTCCCCCCACGACGGGCATTCTGGGGTGCGATAGTATATCCACCACGCAGCGGCTATTTCGTCATTCGCTCCACCGGCGCGCAAGGTTGACGGCAAACGCAACGATCGGCGGACCGACGCTTCCACGAAGCTGGGCCGAGTCTCGATTGGCTCTTTATTCTCTCCTTCTCGTGAATTCAAGTGTCGCTCCGTCTCTCGCTCGGATGGCATCAACAAGCGTCGCCCCTCACACACGACTTACATCTGCTATCGGTTTCATCCGTTGAGCATCTGTCGTTTCTCGCTTCGTCGCTCGTTTATATATCCCACCGGGGGCTCGTCATGGCTGGCTCAGTGGCCCCCCAGTACCAACGGGGCGAACCCGCGGCTCCAGTGCCTCAGCAGCTTCAGCAGCAGGAGGAATTCGACGAAAAGCACTCGCCCCCCTCGCTCGACACCTTCAACACGCTGGCGCCGGCATACGAAGTTCACACCAATGACCCCATCTCCCCATCTGGGCAACGGGCCGAGGCCAGCCGGCTCAACGATGACCTCGAGCTGCTGCGGGCCGAGCGTCTCATCTCCAACCAGGTGCAGGAGGAACTGACCTCCAGGTCCAAGAACTGGAGCCACAACGCCGGGCCCGAGGACGCCTTCAATCAACCCACCGTCAAGGAAACGGTCGTCAAGCAAAAGAACGAGGACGCCGCCCTCTACAAGTTCTGGCTCTTCCTCAAAAAGTTCCCCCGCTTCGTCCGATATCTCGTCTACCTCTTTCCCGGTGCCGCCCTGCTCCTGATACCTGTCCTCATCGGCGCTCTTAGGTTCAACCCGGATGACAAGCTCGTTGGGGGCACTGGCGGTGTCCAACTCATGTGGTTCGGCATCTGGCTTGAGATTGTGTGGTGCTCGCTCTGGCTGTCGCGCATGGTCACGAGCCTGATGCCGCACCTCTTTTACAGCTTTGCCCGTATCGCCGGCTCGACCACCGCCAAGAAGTGGAAGGACATTGGCCAGCAGCTCGAGCTGCACACTGCTCTCTTTCTCTGGTTTCTGGCCATCCTCATCTCCTTCATGCCTACAACCAGGGGTCACCTCGGCCATGTTCCCGACGGAAAGCAGGACGAGGTCAACATTGGCTGGATCGACATTGTAAACAAGGTCATCATCGCCCTCTTCGTCCTCGCTACGCTCAACTTTGTCGAAAAGATCGTCATCCAGTGGATTGCGACTTCGTTCCACCAGCGTACCTACGCCACCAGGATTGAAAACAACAAGGCAGACATCCGCCAGATTTTGCAGCTCTTCGAGTACGCAAAGGCCAAGCTCGAGGACAGTGACGTCTTCTGGCAGGGAGGCAGTGGACCAACGGGCAGTGGCGCGCAGACGCCGATGCAGTCGTTCCATGAGAACGCCCGTCATGTTCTCGGCAAGGTCGGATATGTTGCCAATAAGGTTGGCAACGACTTCATCGGCCGCAAGGTCAACGTGAACCAGCCTCGCAAGGTAGTCTCGGAGCTCCTTCGCACCACCCCCTCTGCCCATACCCTTGCCCGTCTCATCTACAGAAGCTTGGTGCGCGAGGACCGCGATACGGTGTACCCCGACGACCTCAAAATTGTCTTCGAGACGCAGGAGGAGATTGACGGGGCCTTTAGCGTCTTCGACAAGGACCTCAACGGCGACATCTCCATGAACGAGTTCGAGACCGTCTGCAACGAGATCCATCTGGAGAAGAAGGCTATTGCTGCCTCGCTCAAGGACCTGGACTCGGTCATCCAGAAGCTCGACAAGGTCTTTCTCTTCATCATCATTGTCATTGCCATAATCGTCTTCATCTCGATACTGTCAGGCTCGGCCGCGGCTGGCCTCGCATCCGCCGGCACCTCTGTCCTCGGTCTCGCGTGGATGCTCCAGGCCACGGCGCAAGAGTTCCTCCAGTCCATCATCTTCGTCTTCATCAAGCATCCCTTTGACGTCGGCGACCGCGTCACCATTTACGGGTCCTTTGGTGCCAACATGTCGGGCGACGACTATTACGTCACCGAGATTTCTCTCCTTTACACCGAGTTTAAGAAGATGCAGGGCCACATCGTCCAAGCACCAAACTCGCTCCTCAACACCCTCTTTATCCTCAACCAGCGACGATCCAACGGCCTGGCCGATGTTGTACCCCTCCAGATTCGCTTCGGCACGCCGGGCCACATGATCGAGGAGCTAAAGGCCCGCATGCTCGATTTTTGCTTGCAGAACAAGCGTGACTATCAGCCTACCATTATCACGGAGATGACTAGTCTCACCGATGTTCGATCCTGCAACATGAACATGATCTTCATGCACAAGAGCAACTTCCAGAACGAGCTCGTTCGACTCAACCGGCACAACAGGTTTCTCACGGAGCTCATGGACCAGATGGACCAGATCGGCATCCAGGCGCCGTACCGCGTGGATCCTGGTGGCAGCCGCGAGTTCCCCATGTACTGGGCTGGCTCGCAGCCGCCGCCGTACGGCAAGGACCAGCAGCACGACGACGGAAATGGCCCGCCTGGAGCCGGCCCGTCCCAAAGGGTGGTGCCCAAGCACAGCGCGAGTGTACGCAGCCAGCGCCTCCCTACTACCGACGAGGAGGCCATCATGGGCTTTGGGGACGTGTTTGAGAATCGGCGAGAGAATTCCCTGGTGCAGCGCATGGCGTCCATCAGGGAAAAGGAGCGTGGTATCAAGGCCGAGGCCGAGGCCGAGGGCCGGGGCTCGACGTCTGCCCTTGAGCCGTCCATGTCCCACATGTCCCAGGAATCGCACTCTCTGTCGCGCTCACGCATTTTCGGGCGCGCTCGCAGCAGGACTACGAGTAGGAGCCATCATGACGAGGTTGTCTGATTTCGCGACTCCATCATTACAATTTCACGACTTGACGATTTGCTTGAAAAGTATTTGTTTCATCAGACCGGGGGCGCGAGCGACTGACATAGGCGACTGACACAGGCTCCATGGCCATGTCCCCCTTATTGCCCGTCTTGCTTCCATTCCTTTTGGATCTTGGCTAGTGAATAGAAGAGCTCGATCAACGGCGCTTGTTCGAGATATACGTGTACATATAGATGCTCCGCGGGTCGATGCTAAGGCCTAAGCAATGACAGCATGCATGGCATACATGGCTCCTACAGCTAGAAGTAGGATTAGACGTTTAGTTGGAATACAGACGAAGCTGCTCAACAGGACTTGCATCGGTACGTGGTGACCAGAGTGCAAACGCGACTTATAGTTAATTCTTGAAGCTTATTTGAAGCCCGTTGAAGTCTCGTTTGGCGAGGTGATCTATAAATAGCGACGCCACAAACGTGGCCCGCGAACCAATTGTATCTGGTAGACAATGCAATTCACACAACGTGCATGTCCGTCAACCCGGCACATCCCAAGCTTTGTAGATATGTAACTTCGATTTTCGCACCGTCGGCTGTTGGTGAAGTGCTTTGCCGAAATACGCCTTGCCCAGAGTAGAGGAATTGTTAGTGCTGGCGCCCCGCGTGGCCTGCTGGGATGGAAGCTGTTCAGCTCAGCCGCGATTGTGGCGCTGCCATGTGCCCACGAGGAGATGGCCAATTCGACTGCAGCTTGCGCTGATTGTTGCAGGGGCCGGTCGCGTCTTGTTGCGCTTGTGTATCTGAGCCTCCGGCATCCATCGAACTGCGACGGCGATGCTGCGGTAGGCCAGCCAGCGACCTCGGCCGAACCATCAAACCACCGCGCGAACGCCGAAGCGGCGGCGAAGCCATGTCTGGACTGCCTCTCGGCTGGGAGTCCGACTACGATGGCCAGCGCTGGTTCTACACGTACAGGCCCTCGGGCCACATCCAGTACCACTTCCCCTCCGAGGGCGACGAGTTCCCCGACTTCATCGACTCGACGGCGCCCGCGCCCGACCTCGCGCCCGAGGAGCGCCTCGAGTCGCAGCAGCAGGTGCGCCGACAGACGAGCACGGGGCGCGCGCCCAGAGCCCCGGCGGCCATCGGCAATGGCGCGAGCAAGCCCGACAAGCCGCTCATGTCGGCGACGGCGCAGCCCGTGAGCTTCGTGTGGGAGGCCGACGAGCCCGAGGAGGAGGAGGGCGAGCACGTCTTCCGGCCCGAGAGCTTCATGTTCCTCGGGCCCGGGGCGTACGCGGACGTGAGCCCCCTGAACGAGGAGGAGGAGGAGGCGGCGGCGAAGAGGGTCGTGGCCGGGGGCATCGACGAGCGGTTCGAGGGTGGCGGGCTGGGCGTCGGGCCACCCGCGGGCAAGGGGGTGAGCCCCATGGCCAGCGGCAAGACGACGCCGATGATGCCCAAGACCGAGCTCTCGACGTCTGCCGGAGAAGGGGAGTCGGCTGCCACGACGGGCGGGCCCGCTCCGATCGAGAGCCCGCCGATCATGTCCGAGCCCGTCCAGGCACCCCCCGTGTCGCCGCCCATCACGGACAGCCAGCCAACCATACACATGATCGACGGGCGTGAGATGCCGCACGAGCTGCCCGTCGAAGCACAACCGCCGCCGCCGCCGCCGCCACCGCCGGTCTTCGACCCCGTGGGCATCGTGGCCGAGATGCCGACCGAGCACACGGCCGCGGCCCACATCGAGCTGCACCCGGATCCGGTCGAGATGGGCGACAATTCGGTCCTGGCGCCGATCGAGACGGCGGCGCCGGGGGGCGTGGCCGAGCTGCCGGGGAGGAGCAGCCCGTTGGAGGCGAGGCAGATGGGACTGGAGACGCTGGGGCAGAAGCAACAGGAGCGGCCAGGAGAGTCAACGCAGCGCAAGGGGGAACCGGGGCAACAGGCTCAACGGCAACAACAGGATCAGCAGCAACAACAGGTTCAGCGTCAGCAGCAGGTTCAAGATCAGCAGCAGGTTCTGCAGCAACAACAAGTCCATCAGCAACAGCAGGTTCATCATCAGCAGCAGGTTCAGCAGCAACAACAGGTTCATCAGCAAGAGCAGGTTCAGCAGCAGCAGCCTAGTTGCCAACGGCCGCAACAACAACAACTTGCACACCAGCCACAGCAATGGCAGCAAGTCCCCCAAGGTCAGCAGCAGCAGCAGAACGTGCAACAGGGCCAGCAACCACAGCAGCAACAACAAACTCATCATGGACAGCAATTAATACAAAGCTCGAGTCAGCAACAACAGCCAGTCTATCAGTGGTCCCAGCAGCAGCAGCAGCATGGACAGGCACCCATACACCCATCGGAGGAGAAACCGGAACCTTTCAAGATTGCAAGAAAGCCAACCGGGGGCATTGGACACCAACCGGCGTATCAGCCAAATGTTCCCGGCCATGATGAAGCAGCGGCGACAACACAGCCTCCGGCAGACAGGAGGAGAAGCAACGCCGGGTCACTCCAACGTGAGGTGTCACTGATGCTGGGCTCACGGCCCGAGTCCGCAGCAAACTTCGACCCCGGCACTGTTCCCCGTGTCTTGTCCCCGGCCCAGATGCCTCCCAAGGCCGCCCTAGATAGAACTATTCAACAAACGGCCCCCAAACAAAGCCCACCCGCGACTCACCGTGTTACCGACCAGGGAGCGTCCGAGGGCAAGGCTTCAGATCAAGACCCATCTCATGTGCCCTCGGTGCTGCAGCCAGCCAATAATGGGCAGAACAGGACTCCCCTACAGGAACCGCCACAACCATCTGCCCCTGTCGAGCCTCAGCCTGCTCCTGTCGTAGGACATGATGCTTCACAGGCGCCGCAGAGCCAAGGCGTCTTTTCCAAGCTTCCGTCTATCCTTAGGCCGGCGCGTGGGAAAGGAGCCGGATCTCCGCCAGGGCAACAGGCACCTTCTGCACAGAATCAGATTCCCACACCAGCTGCTGCCCCTGGCCCGACGGGCCCCAACGGAGGTGCTCAAAGACAGGGCCACACATTGCCGCAACCTACCGGCCATCCCACATCCATGACGCCTGGCCCAGGACAGCAGCCGCCGAGACCAGGTGTGCAACGTGTTGCAACTGGTCCTGGTCAATTGCCTTCTCAAGTCCCTCCAGCTGGTGCGCAGGCATACATGCCACATCAGGGGCCACCAGGCGGCCAAGCTCATCCCCAGGGGCCGTGGCAGGTTCAGCAGCCTGTTCAATCAGCGAGTGCCATGCCGGCCGTTGGACATGTGCAACAGGGTGCACCTGATCAATGGCCATGGCGCCAGCAAATGCCTCCGAGCAACGCTTATGGCCAGCCGCCAACGGGGCCTCCGCATGGACAAACGCAGCAGCCTCTGCAGCCGGGTCAACCTCAAGTCCTGCAGCAGCAGTTCCAGCAGATACAGAACGTACAATTTGCACAGCCTGGCCGGCTGCAGAGCTCTACGACAAGTCCACCACCGCAGCAACTCCAACAGATGCATAATGTACGGCCCGCGCAGCCTGGTCGATCACAAAGCGCCATGGGTAACCCTTCAACGCAGCAGTACCCTCCCGTCAACTCTCCCCAGGGCGTTGGAGGACCGCAACAGCAGTCAGTCTCGACGAATCAGACGCCGCCACTTCAGGGGATCCGTCGTGCTTCTACATTCAGCCCTGGAGATGTGTCTCCGATACGGCCACGATCTGAGAGCTCATCATCTGTGCACCCTCTGCAGACACCGTCACCTATGGAGCAATTTCGACGGGACTCGTCCAACCCTTCGATTGCTCAGAGCGTCAATGGAACGAGTTATACGCCCTCACCGAGCAATGGGGTTTCTGGGCCGGATCCCCATGACACAGCACAAGGGAGTGCCAGAGGCGCCCCAGGAGCTCCTGTACCCACCAAGGTTCCGCTGCAACACGTTCCTGGTTCGTTTTTCCCGCTGCCAAATCCAGTCCAGGGAACCAGTGGCCAGAGCCAGGGCCGGCCCCAAGGATCCCCAGGGCAAATCCAGCAGCCGCCGTCGGCCTCGCCACTACAGCAACTATCAAACGAGCATCCTATAGGCTTTCAAGCAACGATGGCTAGTGCTGCACAGCGTCCCACGGCACAGTCCAAGCCTGTGCCTCCGCCTCAGAACAACAACGCCCAGCAGCAGAGCCCACAACCGCTAGAACCGCCGCCGCAGGGATCGGCTACTTCACCACCTGCCCATCTGCTCGGCCGTATTGAAGAGCACGATGAGTCGGAGGTTGTTTCAGAGCCAAACGCGACGCCGCACGGTACCAGGCCGAGCTCCATGGCGTCGAGCTTACAGCAGTCTCCGCGAGTACAGAGACAGGGCGTTCAGCAGACGCCGATTCAGGGTCCTGCTGGGCCACAACCGGCAACTGGAGCTGTTCCGCAAGGATTTAGAGGGCCCCCGCCCCAGGGTATGAACCAACAGACTCGCTGGCAACCAGCACCAGGCCAGGCAATACCGCAGGGACAGCACCCGGGGCAGCCACCTGTTGGACACCCGTCTCAGGGACAGATGCCTCAGGGGCAGATGCAACCTCAAGGGCCAATATCTCCACAGGGGTTTGCACCGCCTGGGCAGCCCCTCCAGCAGCATGCTTCATGGAACGTTCCGATGCATCCCGGCGCGCCGCCTCAAGCTCTCCATCCTGGCCCTGGCCAACCGCAGGGTGTGAACAATGCAGCTGGCAAGGAAAAGGAGAAGAAGTGGACCAAGTGGTTCAAGAGTTCCAAGCCACAGAGCCCGAAGCCGCAGCAGCAGTTTGTGCAGTATCCGCCTGGGCAAATTCCCGTTCAAGGCAATCCACACCAGCCGCCACCACAATGGGCCGGTGGGCAGTACTTCCAACCACCGGGTTGGCAGCCGGGTCAAGGCCCGCCTCCTCCAGGCTTCCAGGCTGGTATGCCTGCAGGCATGATGCCGTCAGGGCCACAAGATGGGCACAGCATGTCAGACTCGGCGTCTACATCTACTGTTGGCTCCTCCATGCATCCACAGCAAGTTATGCAGCAACATCAACCTGGACAGGCGCCTGGCCTGGGGCAGCATTCTGTTGGCAACAGCCAGCATTCCCAACCCTTACCGGCTGCCGCTTCTAATCCCATGCCGGCTCCGCTGTTTGCCAATGCAAACGCGGCAGCTCCCAATAGCAATGCCCAACCAGGTACGGGAAACACGAATATACACGCTGGGCCACAAGGCCAGCCCCCTCGCGACGATAGATGGGCAAAGAACGCGGCTGGTGATTACTCCGGAGGCGGTTGGGGCGCCGAGGAGGGCTGGCAGAGACGTTGATTCTAGTCGCAGGTTTTGGACATTCTGAGTTTACCATACCCATTTTTGCATTTCATGGCCTGTTTATTTTAATCTTGTGAAGGAAAGGGAACAAAGCACAGCAAGAATTTTTGGCATCTTCAACCCTTGTCTTTCAAGGCTTGGACCTAGATTGTTAGTTTGCTCCATATACATCAGCGCGCAACAATTCATCATGACTTGCCTAGTAGATCCTTTGACATTTTGTCACACACTGCGGCCCAATCGTTCACTATTGTTCGAGCTGAGTTCTGTGCTTGTAAGCCCCAAACAACAGAGTACGAGTACAGTGCGCATGGTGAAGCGTTGCACTAAGGCGCACGTGATAGCGTGTCACTGGCGCGAAAGGAAGGCGTGTCCCACCACTCCAAGGCTCGTGCCTTTCTAGCAGCTTTAGTTGTCTGATCAAATCCTTGCCAACCCAATCCTCAAAGATGCTCCAAGAAGCTGCGAAATGACGCGGTACAAATCGCTCGCGCAGGCGGAGAAGATGGCGCTGGAGGGGAACAACGGGTCGCAGGACAGCCAGGCCATCTTTGACGCCCACCAGGCCCGGTTCGGCATTGGAACGGTACGTACCCACTCTGTGTAACCTCGAGTCACTGACAGGCCTGCTGACCAAAGAACCCCAACAGCTCAGCAGCTCTCCGCCCCCGGCGCGGTCAAGAGTGGCAAATCGCGAACACGGCGTTGATCCATTCAACCAGCAACCTGGCCATCTGCTCGCTGGGGGAGCGTGTGTTGCCGACGCGGAGGTGAGTGTCCCTGGCTGACGGACAAGACGGCACCGATACTGACCCTGGCAAAAGCAAACAACAGACAAGACCGCGGGCGATGAAGTAGTATCCGACACCGTTAACGACATCGACGCGACCCGACCGAAGTCGTTCAAACAACCTGCACCGTCTAGACTCGACCATGACACTTCCATCGTCAAGGACACGCCTCCCGTCGACGAGCCGTCTTCGATGCAACAGCGTGACGCACCCCTTGCACCTTTGAACTCGGAAGATAGGCTGCCTTCGGTGCCTGCGGGTGTCGTCGCGCCTGCACGAAGGATGGATGTCTCCCAGCAGACACCGACGCAGGTTAACGAAGATCGAGACTACACTGCATTCTGCGACCCCCTGCCGTCGAGTCCCGTAGAGCATCCGACGCAGCACAATACCGTTGATGAGCCACGAACCCTCCAGGAAGGCGACACGGGAGCCGTGAACTTTGGAAACCTCAGCGATAACCCCCGGCCATCGTCGCAAATTTCCGAGGATGGTGGCTTGGACACTACCAGAGGCGAATGGCGCGCAGAGGCACACACCTCCCAACTGCATTCTAATCCTGCATACTCGTACACCCCCTTCAAACCTCATGACGTGCCGCCTGAGACCCCAGGGCTACCCAAGAACCCCTTTGGCGCGAAACCAAGCACTGCAGTCCCTCTCGCCGGCACCCAGCTCTTCGGACAGACCCAGCAGCTCTCATCGGCGGTCAAGGCTAGCCCAACATCGTCGCGGCCCTCCCCGAACCTCTTCCTCAACTCGATATCGCCGAATGTTATGGAGACGTCGCCTCTCAAGAACCGAGCGAACGTGTCATCGCCGACCGATATACAAACGTCGAGCCCCCGGCAGCTGCAGGAGATTCCGGGGACTTTGCTTAAGGACAAGACTGGAGCCGTCGCAGAGGATAGCCCGGCCGATAGTAGATCTCCCAGGGAGGACCTGATCCCAGAGTCGCCAACACTGCAAGCGCAGAAACCGTCTATTGGCCGCCAACCTTTGGCACACTACGAGCCGATGAAGCAATCGCAAGAGCGAAAGTCAAACAGCGATGTCCAACCCATGGACTTGATTTTCGACAACGAGGATGACGGTGTATTTAAAAAGCTGGAGCGCCGGAAGAGGGCAGAAAAAAGACGAGCAGAAGCCAGAGAGCAGATGGAACGGGTCAGCTTCCAGCGGCACTCACGACGGGAGTCAGGAGAGCAACCAAATAGGAAGAAGCGGAGGCTGCAGTCCATCGAAGAAAACGCTACTGGTGTCGAAGGCGCGGGCCCAAGTCGAATCAAGGGCCAGGAGGCCGCAGTGGTTCGCGATTCCCAGCAGGCGCCTACGACTTCCCTCGAAGCACGCTCTCTTGAATCGACAAAGGCAACACCGGGAGAGGCCAGCGCAGAGATGGAACGAGGTGACCGGGGCGATGACACCTCGGCCCAGCACCGTATCGAGGCGGAGCCAGCTGACGAGGAGATGATTCCGGCTACCAGCCCGTTCCGATCCTCTCCTACGGGATACCTACGCAGCGTACCACCTGCTTCGGAGCCAGAGCTGCCAGCTCTGGTTGATGGTGATGCAATTCACAAAAAGCAGGCGGACGATACGATGAAGTCGTCCCCTTTACCACCTTTCGGCCGGACGCAGAGCGCTCGGACACGAGCCAAAAGGAATCCATTTCTCAGTTCGTCTACATCCGTGGCACTACCACTGGAGCCTGGCGAGCAGATGGAGCAAGCCGCATCAACTCCTGAAAGTCTAATCAGTACGGCGCCTCGTCCCTCTGCTGTTGCCAAAAACGCTGCCCGGCGCCAAGCAGATGCTCAAAATGCGGAGAAGCAGGCGCAGAAGGAGGTTCCAGTTTCGACCCGCTTACGATCCCTTGGGAGAAATTCCCGTACGCCCCTTCAACAGCATCCGAGCGAGCTCGCCATGGCGCCCTCGTCCAGCTTAACCACATTGTCTGCAACGCCAGTGCCATCATCCAAGACGACACCTGGAACCCAAGAATCAGCCGCATCTGATCAGCCAGGGTCAGTCAACATGATCTCACCAGGGAGCGACAGGAACTTGCGAAGGCGCGCTCTGAGAACAGCAGGCAAGTCTGAGTCACCGCAGCCGATCACAAGGGCTGCGAAAGTGGCGAAACCAACCGTGAGGCTGGACTCGGACTCTACTGATGAGCTACACCACTCGCCACCACCATCCACCTTCGACAGGAGTGCAGTGTATTCCAAGTCTGGCAGGTCCTTTCGGCAGAGCATTGGGTCGATCCACCGTGGGCGACGCTTGTTTGAGGGCATGACATTCGCCTTATCTTCCCAGTCAGACAAGCCAGAACAACAGCGCACAAGGCTGGAATCACGGGTCGTTCAGGCCGGCGGCTCCGTTCTCAAAGACGGATTTCAAGAGCTCTTCGAGCAATCTGCTATTACGAATACGACCAACACGATGGTTGATTGGGATGACCCCCTGAAGCTCGTACGAACCAGTTCCAGCTGTGGGTTCACGGCCCTCATTGCCGATGGCCACTCAAGGAAACCCAAGTATATGCAAGCCCTCGCGCTGGGCCTGCCTTGTCTGGGCAATCAGTGGATAGCAGCATGCCTCAACAAGGGTGAAATTGTGGACTGGGAGCCTTACCTGTTGTGTGCTGGCTCGTCTGCTGTTCTCGGCAACGCCATCCGATCGCGGATCCTGCCGCCGTATTCGGCGGTAGATGCAAGGCTGGCAGATGTCATCGAGCACAGGCGGAGGCCACTGCAGGATCAAAGCATCCTGGTTGTCATGGATGCCAAGAAGAGGCGAGGAGAAACGAAGCAACAGTACATGTTCCTTGTCCAAGGTTTGGGGCCATCCACCATGTCGAGGGTCTCAACCGCCCAGCAAGCGCGAGAGGCCTTGCGGGAGCGCGAACGGGCAGGTCGGCCATTCGACTGGCTGTATATTGACAAGTCTGCTGGGACGGCTGAGTCTGTGTTGTCGGCATCACGCGGTTCGGGGTCAAAGAAAAAGAAGCAGGTGGCTGCAGAAGCCCTGGTTGGAGGAGATATACGTGTACTGACGGATGAACTTGTGATTCAAAGCCTCATTTTGGGCCGGATGGTGGAGCAGGAGGAACTGAAGGTTTAAGTGTAAGGGGCGTTTAGGGAAAAACGGGCAACACGGATGGGTCAATGGACAGAGGGTACGAAGTATGACATGACGATATTCAGGGGGAAGCCGCCACAGTTGCTCAGAGCTTAGGGTGTGGGATGTAGCGTGTCTTGGTAGCGAAGGGCATCTGGACACTCAAGTTCATCTCAGCCTGCAGCTCGTTCAACGCCCTCTGCTGGTCAGGTTGCTGGTGCCGCCGGGGGTGATTGGGAGCGCCAGGGCCCGATCGTCCGGCATCACCCCGGCCGGCCTACTCGTAGTCTTTATCGTGGAGAATATCATTGCCGCCCCTGGATGCCTTCGGCCGGCTTCTCCCCAGTCAGCCCAAGCACAGCGGACCCCTGCATGCCCTGGCGGCGCGGGACCGGCATGGCCCGCGAGGAGGCTGAGGCTGTGCAAACTACCTCGTAGGCTCGTACCGCACATGCCAGCCGTCGATTGGGCTGCGTCGCCTTCCGCGCGGATGCCTCAACGACTGCTCGTCCCTCGTAGTTGCGGGTCACCGTTGTTGTCCGGACCATCGCGGCCGCGTCGGTCTCTTGAATTTGCAACATCCAGGCCAGTGGTGAGGGCATGGAGGCTGCAATATAGATAGCTAGCCAGGCTCCCAGCGGTAGTTGGCCCCCGCAACGCAATACACCCCTTTTTATACCGCCCCCATGCTGTGCTACGCGGGCGGCCCGTCAAAGGACCAGTCGCTGGACACGCTGGGCGCCAATGTTGCTCAAGAGTGTCAGCTTGACAGGTCCAGGCTCAGCGGGGGCGGAATTGAACGAGCGACGCCGTCTCACTTCGTCCGCGAAGGGATCTCTGCCCCCTTTGCCTCCTCTGGGACGATCAACGCAGTCAGTCGGCGATTGGCAGTGATCTTGAAGCCGGAGAGACAAGACAGAACCCGATTTCGGCTGCTCGCGAGCGACAAGCCGGAGCCATGAAGCTTCGAGGCGCAGGACTGGCGGTGCTGCTGGCTCTGCTCACCGGCCTGCTTCCGTTTGCCGCCGCCGCCCTCCAAGCAACGTTCACGTATCCGACCGAAATAGGCCTGAAATTTTACGAGCAGGACACCGTCCAAGTGAGCTACCAGTCCAATATCGGCAACGCGAGTCTCTGGGTGTTTTGCTGGGAGGGAGACAACGGCTCTGTCCTGAAGACGAGTATGCCCACCCGAGTCGGCGTCCCGCCAACGTGCGCATCTGACGGCCGAATTCTGCAGAGAAAATCATCTGGAACACGGGCGGTGGAAACGGGTCACAGGAGATTGTCATCGAGTTCCAGACCAACTCGAACCGTTGCTGGTTCAACCTGCGCGACAACGAGGGCGAGGCCCACGAGGGCGCCAACAGTGTCGAGTTCGCCCTGTCCTCGAACCAGCGCAGCCAGACGACGCTAGGGTTGCGCGCGTCCGCGTCGACATCATCCACGTCGATATCGGCCACGTCGACATCGGCCACGTCGACGCTGAGCCAAGCGCGCACCACTGCGTCGACGTCGACGACCCCGCAAGCGACGGCCGGGGCCAACGTCACGCCGGGAAACGGCAGCGGCTCTTCTGACGGGGGACTGAGCACGGGAGCCAAGGTAGGGATCGGTATCGGCGTGGGCCTGGGCGTGCTGGGACTCCTCGAATTGGCTGGCATGTTTTGGATGGTGCGCCGGAGAAGGGCCCGCGCGGCTGGCAACTCGAATTTAGGGGCTGCCGGAGGCAATGTCAACGGCTACTGGAAGCCGGAGATGGACGCGGGCCAAGTCAAGGAGCTGATGGCGCTGCCGCGGCAGCAGCAACACTATGGTGGCGGGCGGGACTTCCATGACTTCCATCCCGGTCAGGTGTCGGAGGTTGATGGTCGCGCTGAGCCTCAGGAACTACCTGGTTGAGATGGCAATGATGGATGCATTGTGAGAAGGCTAGACGATATTATGGGCCCCCTTGTGTGCTATGATGGCTGATGAGTTGTGGATTTAGACTGCAGAGGACTGGTTCGGATTGCAAGGTCGGTGTTGAGTAATGCTTCCGATATCAGTCAGGTTTGGCTACCGGTTTGAGCGCAAGATATAAGTGGAGGGCGTCCGGTGTTTGTTGCATTCGTCGGTGCAGGGATGGCACATGGTAGTCTTACAAGGTCGCAGTGCATATTGGTGCTCCGTAGAATCTGAGACAGGGCTTCGCTCCATTCTGTTGGCCGTGGAGCAAGATGGCTGCATTATTACAGGGTTGTGCTCTTTGACTCCAAGACAGACGGTGGTCGAGGCTGTATGCCGCGGAACACTACTCAGTATGTGGTTGGACTGATAAACTGGTACGCTCTTGATTTGTCCACTGGGTGTTGCATGGAGGTCATGAAGTCTGTCAATCTACATTTCTCCCGCGAGCGCTGCTGCATGGCTGTAAAGAGGTCATCTATACAAGGGGCCAGGCAATTGGCAACCTCCCCAGGTCCATTTCGCACCGCAGAAAGCAAAGTAGAGTGTGACGAGTAGCAACTCTATGACCTCCTATCGCGCTCTGGCCCAGGCCAAGACGCCTCCCATTGATGGCGTGCATCTTGGCAACCGCTCGGGAGCAAAGGGAACGGAGCAAAGGCAACGCTTGCGTCATCAATGCAGTCCTCGGAAGAACTCCGTGCTGGTTGACTGGAATTCCATTCTTTATTTGGCTAGTACTGGCCTAACTACCCCGGACCATGCATGCTTTAGTCTCTGGGGCTCTTGTCGATCTCTTCCTCATTGGCATTCGCGGTGCGGTGCTCTATCCATTGCGAACGGCTCTGCTCCAAGTTGGTAGCCTCAGCATTTGCGACTGCAGCCTCCTCCATGTCCTTCAGCTGCTTTTCCCCTTCTTCTGTAGTGGTGTCGATGACCTCTTTCTCGATATCAAGACAACCAGCCTGTTCGAGACGAGACGTAAGCAGCCGGGCAGCAGACAAAACAGGGGGCTGTACTCACATCTCCCAAGAGGCTCACCACCTTCTCAGCCTCGACAACATCCATCGCCCCCAGCACCTTTTTAACATTCTCCATCGACCCGCTCTCCAGCGCCGCCTTTATCTCAAGCGGAAAATCTTCGAAAATCGCCCTAGCTTTCCTCACCTCCTCTTCCTCGCTGTCCGCTTCTGGGATCCGAATGTGAATCGCCGTGCCAGGCTCCACCGTATGTATCTAGATGTGCTCTACGGCTTCGCTTCCCTCCGCAGCGCGTTGCTCCGATGCTAGTTCCCGGATCCGCTGAAACTTCTCGGCCACCTCTTTCTTAAAGACCTCCCTTGCTTGATGTCCCGGCGTTGATATGCGCTTGAATAAAATGGCTACTCCGTCACGTCCGAGCATGCGGCACCACTGCAGGAGCAGTGCTTGGTGGACGTATTGCCATACGTTCACGCCGTCGCTGCTTTCGATCGCCGCGTTGAAGGCCTCGATGAGTAGGCCGTCTGTCTCTGACTCCTGAAGAATTTCCGGGTGCGCGGAGATATACTCATGGCTGGCACGGTAGTCAGAGGTTTGAATCCTCGCGAATGTCTTGGCTGCCGACGACGCGCGTGCATCTTTGTTGCCGTCTGGTAGTAAGTCCGCGGAGACTTTGGTAGCAGCGTCGACGGTTGCCATGTTCAGATCATAGTTCGGGTCCATTAGCTCCAGTTTCGACGTCTCTGTCGGTTCCTCGTCAGGCTTAGCCTTGTTGACATGTGAGCTGTCGAAACCTGTGTGATAGCTTCCGCTCGTATTATTCATAGCATCCTCCCTCTCGAGGTCGTCGAGCTTCTTGGCCAGTTGCTTCTGTAAGTCCTGGATTCTCTGCAGATGTATGCCAATCTCCTCCACAAGAGCACTGTAGCGTGCATCTTGTCCCGTGCTTTTTTCATCAAGTTTCTTGTTCACATCCGTCAGGATGCTTGCCATCATCTGTGAATAGGTAGGTAGAGGCTGGGCCTCCGTCAAACACTCCTTCTCGCCGTGGTGGCGGATTATCCTCCTCGGGGTTGCGCGGCGCTAACTTCATGACAGCCTGGAACGCAATATCGGCTGGGGTACGGTCACGAGTTTCGTTGGCATGCGCCTTCAAATAGGAGAGCAAGTCAGATAAACTTTGCAGGAGCTTGTCGTTTATAATACGTTCGTATTGTAGAGCTTCGATGTGGCTCTTCCGGTTCTGTCGTTCTGCATGAATCTGGTTCTGCTTCGCTCTGATGAAAGACCGCTTATCAACATTGGGATGGACTTCGATGTCGGAATCATCACTGAGCTCCAACTTGTCCCACGACACACGTAGTCAGCACGCGAGCGATGCTTCTAGGGCTAACAATATACCCATTTACTATATTCGACCATTTTAATGATTTCGGATGGCGCAAATTAGTGATATGGAGGTAGATATAAACCCAAGTCACGTGCCTAAGCACGTACCCAGACCGCTGTGGAAGTATCAAGACAACCTGAGGGAGTGCAGAAGTTGCTCGTCGTTCCACACTGACCCCAGATGCTGCAACACACATTGAGAGGGCACGGATGCAACGTGCTCAGATCCGTTCCCCGGGGCGCAAGGGTCGTGTCGTTCACCGGCGGCCCGCAGACCTCGTTTGGAATGGGGCCGGACATGGGAGGGTAGCCACTGCTAAGATAAATAGTAGTCGGCGAATAACGTTATTCTAGCCCATGTTTTTAGCTTATACTTTTCGATGTCGTCATTAATTATGACGTAGGCTGTGGCAGAGGATGAGCGAGAATATATCTAGTTGCCCGCAACGGCAGGCTGATCCGGTTCCCGAGATCTACCCGATTCATACCTCGTACAACATCCAACATGCACCTGAGGTCCAGGGTCCGCGTAGCCCTCGACTGGGAATACAAGGCCGACCAAGGTTGCAATCGACTAGGGTATAATATTTCCCACAGAGAATCCACGAACCTGTGGGTCAGGTCTTGCCGCTGTTTCCGGTCCAGGCCGCTACCCGGCCATTGTTCACTTTTTCCAATCGAATGGAGGGCCGAAGCGGCAAACGCCTAACTGATTTAGGATTAGCTAATATATCAAGTTCTATTAATCTCTTAGAGAGTAGAAGTGCGTCGCCTATTAGTCGGCCGGCTATACTATATGCAAGGTTGGCTATTGAGAAGGTACCAACTTCCCTATGAGTACAGCGCTCAAGGAGCAATATTAGAGTACAACCGTATGCTAGCGAGATAATATAGAGATAGATGTGTCCGAAAACAACTTCTATTCGATAGCTGGGCAGTTGCGCCTTTCCCGTTAACTCCTAGAGGCACCCTAGCTCGGCTTTCGGCCGAACCTGGCATTTTCCTTCTAGAGCTATCTTAAAGGTGAGGCCCAGACCTACACGCTAATCAGCTTGTACCTCTCGGTTCCACTATTCACCTCTGTGCCCCATCGTCCCCCACTATCGCTAGATATCGCCTGATACAATGCTTGATATATTGCCTGACATGACGCTTTCCTTGACTTCTTTAAGCGGGCATTACACGCTACTGTAGGCGCCCCTACAGAAATAATCGACGTCTGTCGGGTGCCGAAGAGTTAGGCTCACCTACACTAGATGGTGCAGCACGATGTCACGCTATCTTAGTATTTCCGAAGCTCAAGGCTGGCCCGGATACCGCTGGCCTTGCGATTCCTAGTGCTTAGTGCTACTCAGGACATAAATAAAGTCTGCCTTTCCCCTATAGTATATTTCTTTTAACTACTAACTAGATGAGCCAAAGTTTTACTTCTTACAACGCTCATAAATCTGCCATGGAAACGACTCGGCCATCCAACCTTAAAAGCAGTCTTCCGTAGAAGATCATCGCGGCAACAACCTCCTTTCTTCCACTTCTCCTCTTCATTGCGAATTTAATCGAACATTTCCGTCAAGATGAAGCCCGAAATTATCAGCTTCTTGGCTTTAACCTCCTTGGTTCCCTCTACCTGTCATGCAGCCACTACGCAGGCTATTGAGCCTTTCCATATGCCCCAGAGAATGATGCAATATAATCTCGAGGACTTTCAGAACTCTTCTCAGAACTCTTCTCTCAGTCTGACTCAAAAGGCAACAAGGGCAGCTTGATGTTTGCGGTCTGGATTGATTGAGTTCACGTCTTTCCGGCTGTTGGCTCCAGGGTAAACACCTACAGTTTTGCTGCCTGAGCCCCCACCCGCCACTCTACAATATGTTTTTGCTTGCGCGTAATTTCTTTCAATTGTCCATACTACATCCACTCTGGTTTGGCGAGGATGTCCGAGACTCTCGAACTTCTCAACCGCGATCCGATCTCGTATGAGTCAGCAGTACGGCACGAGGATAATGTCATTCAGCAGCTCGCCTATGTCCGCCAAACTAAGAGATTGTACGAGTCTCTTTGGCAAGCGAGAGGGACAATCGAAGCTATTACGACACATCACCTGGGTCTGGGCAGTACGCATACCTGCACCGTCCTTGGCCGGCATACCTGGATCCGAGGCAGCTTCAACGTGTGCGTGCCTGTAGAGGTCAAATGTGGCACCGCGTCTAGGAAAGTCCTCCTACGATGCCCCATGCCGCATAAGCTCGCCGAAGCTAGGTATCCCGGATCAGTGGACGACAAGCTCAACTGCGAGGTCGGGACGTACGCCTGGATTCAGGACAACTGTCCTAACGTCCCTATTCCTCATTTATTCGGCTTTGGCTTTTCAGACAACCGTTATGTAAGCTTGGCGTTCTGACCTCGGCTTCTCGTTGCCTCGGACTAATCACTGCTAGAATCGCTAGTTTACGCATGTGACGCACCGACATTTCTATATACGCTTCGCCTGGAGTCTATGGCGCCGTATTTGTGGTCTCTTCCGATACCCAGTTCCATCGCAATACACCTCCCATCCGATTCCTCTTGGCCTAGGCACGGGATACATCTTGCTTGAGTTTATCGAGCCAAGTGCAGGCCAGATGCTATCAAACACCTGGGCGAAACACCGAGATGACCCGGCTCGGAAGGATAACCTATTTCGAGGCGTCGCTCGCCTGATGCTCTCTCTAGCTCGTGTTGCCCAGCCAAGGATAGGGTCATTCAGATTCCACGACGACGGCACTGTGGCATTGACGAGCCGACCCCTTTTCAGCTCCACCATCATCTTAGAAAACGAAGGCGCCCCGAGAATCATACAGAGATTAGATACATACACATGTACCGAGGCTTTCGTTTCGGATATGCTGACGTTCCATGACAATCGCTTTTTACACCAACCAAATGCGATATACAATGAAGAAGACTGTCGCGGTCAGATGGCCGTCAAGACGTTGCTCCGCACCCTTTCACATCATTACATCGATCGAGATCGGCGCAACGGGCCGTTCCTCCTCCAGCTTACTGACCTTCATGCGAGCAATATCTTTGTCGACAATGACTGGAATGTCACACGCCTCATTGATTTGGAGTGGGTGTGCTCTCTTCCTCGAGAGATGCTTGCAGTACCATACTGGCTGACGGGAAGAGGGATTGACCAGATAACAGAGGAGCATCTTGATGATTTTGACAAGGTGCGGCAGGACTTCACGCGTATTTTGCAAGAGGAAGAACAGACCATGTCTGCTAGTAAGGGGCAGCGTATTCCACTAGCAAGGACCATGAACGACATATGGGAATCCAGGGGAGTGTGGTTTTGGCATTGTTTGGATTCTGTCAATGCTATGTATCGCCTTCTTGAGGATCACATATGCCCCAGTTTCTCAGCCAGTCTCTCTGAGGAAGCGGAAAGGATCATGTCGGACTTCTGGTGTGAGGGCTCGGCGGGTATTGTCGCAAAGAAGCTGGCGGATAAGGAGAGCTATGACCGTGAACTGCGACAAATGTTCAACGAGAGTATGACGGTCGAGGTGTCGGAAAAGTGAGTGGGAACCCGAAGCCGAGTCGAGCTGTCGAGTTGTGAGATTAGACGCGATTGTATTCGGTGACATTTCTTCCTACCATTAGGTTAGCCCATTGCCATCTATTTCTTGTCCTTCTCCTTTTTCTTCGCCTCTGATAGGCATCACGTCTACTACACTACGTTTCTTGCCCGGCCTGCGAGTGTCTGTTTGGGCAGGCACAGGTTCTACGGCTTACACGGCTCTCGGTCAATGCCTTCGCTAGAAGCCCTTTCATGCCTCTGAAGTACTGGAAGAATATAAACCAGATCCATTACCTGGAAACTGTAACAGCCTCGACTGACTGTGTTGACAACTGCGGAGCGACTACGACGGGTA
Source organism: Tolypocladium cylindrosporum (assembly GCA_024340765.1). NCBI lineage: Eukaryota > Fungi > Ascomycota > Sordariomycetes > Hypocreales > Ophiocordycipitaceae > Tolypocladium > Tolypocladium cylindrosporum. The sequence continues at coordinate 18,788 of JALHCC010001628.1, read as the reverse complement.
TCCTAGAGCTTGAGAAGAAAGAAGGAAAAGAACAAGGGACACGGAAGGGGTGCGTGACCAGCTCAAGTCACGTGCCTAGGCACGTAAGGCGCCTGTGGAAGGGATACAGAAACCAATATCAAGTTGCCAAGACTGGTAACCCAGAAGCCGACAGCTTGCACATCTGGTCTTGGCAGCGCTGTAAGGTGTGACACCCCATTCGTCTGCTCTACTCGTACAAGGTACATAGCATAGCAGAGCAGAGAAGCGTCTGGCCAGCGCGGCTACGGCGCCAAGGATGTGCCGGGAGCATTTGCAGCCGCAAGTAGTTGTGCATTGCCACGGGATGGGCGACTCCGTGCCAAGACTCCAAGAGCCGTGGTGCCTGAGTGGTGCCTCAGGCTCCCGATGCTGCATGGACCGCACCTGCCTGAGCGAGCCCAAGAGCCGTGGCGCCTCAGGCTGCCAACGAATGGTGACGTCGTCGTCCCGCCAAAGCCAGCGCATCTGCCGCCATCGTGAAACCGCGCAGCGACACGACGTGCTCGTATGTGCGTCTTGCGAGCGACAAAGTCGGCGACTCGGCGCGCCGCAAACCCGACTGTGCCCAGAAAGACGTGCGTTTAGGCTCCTTGGCGCCGAGCCAGGGGCTGCGTCGGCGGCGAATCAGCGAGCCGGCGCATGCCAAACGGCGCTGGATCGGGCGTGTGAGTGGCCTGTGCTTAAGCCTCTACGGATGGCTCGGAGGCGCTGGTCCTGGTGGCTGCTGGGCACTTCGCTGTCAAACGACATCGTCCAAACTGTGTGCGGATCTGGGCGCGGCCAAATTCGGAAGCGTTTGCTGTCGTGAGAACGGACGAGTCGTCCCATCGTGTCCGATATGTCCGATCCTGGATATCGCCAGTGTGCGGCCCCCGTGCCACAAGTCCGTTCTCCGTGCTCGTACGCACCGGCCAACGCAGCATCCGGTCGATACTCTGGCGCCTCTCTCCTCTCCCGTCTGGTCTGTATCAACAAACCGTGCCCACGTCCCAGCAGAGATGGGTGTGCTGCTTGGCCCCCGTCATCCCAGGGTGGCTGCGTACACACACGCGGTCCAAGAGACGGCGCCGAGCCCCCATCCTCGTCGACCGCCGTGGCCAAGAGATGGAGGCTTTCACAGCTTCGTGTTGATCCCGTGTACTCCGTACATGCGCATTGGCGGTTGTGGATCCGTCCAGGTGAATACAATCCCGGGCGCCTGCCGGCCTTGTGTGTAAGTCCAGCTGCCGCCGATGCCCGAATGGCCCTCCATCATACGGCAGTTTTGTTTGATGGAGTCTCTCGTCTTGGTTTCTTGGCTGCTCCGTCCCCCTTTCCTTCTTCTCGTCTTCAACAATTCTTGGCGCGTAGTATTCCTCTCCTGCAGCTTCCCGCTCCAGACATTGCCATATTGTCGCGACACGCACCGTCACTCCTCGCCGCTGCATCGGCACACCGTCCACGATGCGAGCGAGGTTTCTCTTTTCCCTGGTGGCCGTCTTCTTGATAGCCTTCAATCTCCGGCACCACTTTGCTCAGTTAGGAGAGGTCATCCGCACATATGGCACCTTCCACGGCCTCTTGCGGGCGCACCCCGAGCTCCTATATCGGTACCCCGAGCATACGGCGCAAGCGAGCGGATCAACGCCCAAGATCATCCACCAGATTGCACTCGGAAGCGGCAACCTCAGCAAATATGAGGACGCGATACACAGCTGCCGGTACATCCACCCCGACTGGCAGTACCAGCTGTGGACGGACGAGAATGCGACGGCCTTTATCTCGGAGCACTACCCTCTGGTCCTGCCGCACTACACGCGATACCCCCAGAAGATCCAGCGAGCAAACATCCTCCGCTATGCGCTGCTGCACAAGTTCGGTGGCGTGTACTTGGACCTCGACATCACGTGTCACGTCGCGCTCGACTCGACGCCGCTCGTCGGCCTCCCCTTTGTGAGCCCGGGCGCATATCCCGCCGGCGTCAACAACGCCTTCATCGCGGCCCGTCCCAGCCACCCGTTCCTGACCGAGCTGCTCGACTCCGTGCCGAGCCACGACCTGTACTGGGGCCTGCCGATGCGCATCCCGTACGTCGAGAACATGCTGAGCACGGGGTGCATGTTCTTCTCGAACCGCTGGATGGAGTACGTGCGTGGCGTCGTCGCGGGGGGGCACAACGAAACTGTGCACATCCTAGCCGACGGTCAGGGCAACATGGAGCCGCACATGCTGCGTGGCAAGATCTCGACGCCCATCTTCTCCCACGGCGGCTCCAGCAGCTGGCACAGCTGGGACGCGGCGGTGATCCTAGTCATCGGGGAGCACTATGTATTCTTCCTGGCCTTGCTTTTGGTCGCGTTGGCGATGGCGTTCGGGAGTGTGTTCATCTGGTGGCGGAGGCCGGCGCGGTGTCATCGAAAGAGCTGGTTCTTCAGTAGGATGGCAAGGAGCAGCTGGCGCTCGACTGGGTTGATGAGCACGCAGGCAAAGGCAGGCGATAGCTTCGCCGGGACATGGGTCTGATTCATGTTTAATAGCCATTCGCTGGCTAGGCGTCCGTAGCTGGCGTCTTTGTATATACACACAGTAGTTACTTACACGCGGCGGTCGTACCGCAGGAAATCGACCTTGTTCAACTCATTTATTCCAAAGGGCCTAATTGCCTGCGGATCGAGCAATCCAACGGGTCGGCGGAAGTGCTACGCTACCTCTTGCGCAGAGATGAAGCATTGTGATTAAATTACCAGGTAGTCCCATACAGACTTATACCATACATTATGTTTGTACCCTCGCTCGATGCGCCCCGTCTCGTCCACCAAAGGCATGCACCCGAGAGCGTCGGCGAAATAGTTGAGGCATTTGCTTCGAGCCTCCAGATGCCCGGGCTTCCTGCTGATGCCCTGTGACGGGTGCAGGTTGACGTACTGGTCGCTGCCGCGGACGAGCAGCGGCCCGGAGCGAGTCAGCAGCGAGGCAATAAAGTTCAGAGCAATGTCCTCGCAGTTGAACTGCTCGTCGACGTACTGCCGCACCTTGGCTGTCGCGGGGTCCTCGGAAAAGTACGAATCGAGCAGGGCGATGTGCGCAAACGCCAGGTTCGTGAGGACCAGGGCGTACGCGCCGCCGTTGTCGCCCCGCGAGCAGAAGTGATACCTCCATTCTCCGTGCTGGTCCACCGAGGCACAGCGCGCGAGGGCGCCCGTCACCCTGTCCTGGCCAAACTGCCGCCACATCTGGAACGCGTACTCCAGGTCCGAGGGGCGGTAGTAGACGTCGTCGTCGGACAGGAGGATGGCCTTGGTGCGGTACTCGGGGTCCGGCCAGAGCTTCTCGTTGAGGCTGTCGCGGGGTGGTGTCCGGTAGCGAACTGCGACGCCGTGCTCCGAGGTAAAGTTTCGGGGCGGCTGTTCGTCGAAATTGTTCCATACAACGGCAATTTCGAGTAGAGATGGGATCTTCGTTGCCAAGAGGGCGTTGAGGGTGTGGGCGAGTTCGTCCGGTCGGTGGTGCGTCGAGATCGCGATTCTGCAATTCCATGAGCCTTGGTCGCTGCGACAGGCTTTCAACGGGCGACGGCGTACGTGAATTTGTCCTCCAGCAAGCCTTTATACTTCATCTCTGCTGCCCTCCACATGTCCTCCGTCGGGCCCGTATGGCTGGCGTTGCCGCATCGCTGCGTTCGGGGCTGCAGGCTGCCTTCCGCATGGCCAACCGTGGGTGGACGCGCGCCCGCGAAGGGTTGGTTGAGGAGCAGCAGGAAGACAACCGAAAGGACGAAGGCGACGGCGACGGTGAGCACTCGCTTGCAGAGGCGCGCATGCAGGCCAGTGAGGTGGAGTGCCATCAGAGGCGTGAATTGGCAGAGGATGAATCGCGCGCATGTTGCGACAGTGAGGCGCGATCGTGTAAGTTGATCGATGATCGACGGGGTCGGCGGTCGGCAGGTACGATCAAGTCCGCGTCGCTGCTTTGCTATGGAGTCGCTACGGAGTATCGGGTTTCGGAGCCAAGACAATTAGTTAGCTGTGGAGGCAAGCCAAGAGCCGCCAAATTCGCGCGTAGCCAGCTTGGCACAAGAGTTTTATAGAAAAGGAGACACTAGTAAGTACTCGTATATGGTCCTGGGGAGAGAACAGGATTAATCAACCAGGAATTGAACCAATCTCGGACGGAGAGGCGGCTCTGAACTCACTAACTGCCACATCAACCTTGACCTTGGAGAATAAACCTTGCCGACGAGCCTCTTCTCTTTAGTTTCGAGGCATGTTTGCTCCGTCTTCGCTCTCTGTCTTCTAGCGAAGGCATCTTGCTGCTATTGTTATCATCATGTTGCTTTTGCCCTTTAAATCCACAACGTACCGAGGAGACTTTGGTGTGGGGGAGACGTGGACGTTTTTTCAGCAAGAAGGTGCATCACAAGTTACATTTACAAGTGCCAAAATCACTATTTGCCGCACACATTCACATCTAGTCGTCCTTGCTCAGGCCGTCAGCCGCTCCCAGTGCACCCAACATCTTCATACTTCTCGTCTGAATGGCTGTCCTTCCACTTGTGTGTGTAGCCGCCCGCCCCTTTCTGCACCTTCAAGTTGTTGAAGCACCGCGCATTCACCCAGATGGGCGTCCGGAAGAAGGCACGCCACTCCCAGCCGTCGTGGTCCTCGGGCTTGTCGTAGTACTCAAACTCCCAGGCCGTCAGGCCGCCGCCGATGCAGCTCTTGGCCTTGGGCATCAGGGTCTCTTGGCCGTAGTCCCATCCGGCCCAGCCCTGGCCGTAGATGGTGTACGACGAGAAGAGGAACTTGTACCACCCCTGGCACGAGCCGTCGGTCCGCGTGAAGAGCTGGCGGTCCTTCTTGGGGTTGATCTCGTATCTGTAGCTGCCGCGCACGTACTTGCCGCCAAACTTCCAGTTCAGCGGGTTGTTTGGGTCGTTCCCGTCGCACGAGTTGATGATGCGGTCAAACGACTCCTTGCACAGCTTGGAATCAAAGGAAGAGGCGCCGTCGCTCAGCTGGATCAAGAACTGCACCTCCTCGGGCGTCTTCTCGTGGTACGTCTTCTCCCACTTCCAGTTGACCGTGTTGTCGGGCGGCTTGACGTTGTCGCAAAAGTCTTTGTAGTTGATGTCGAGGCGGTCCCAACTGACAAAGGCCTTGCGGCCCTCTTTCTGCCAGCAGACGAACTCGTCATTGTCGACGTGGCACATGTCACCGCCCTTGCTGCCCTGGGAAGCCTTGGCGTAGGCGAGGTTCGCCAACGCAAATGCCGCTATCGTCTCGTGGCCCTTTTCGTTGGGGTGGAAGTTCATGCCAAACGTGTCCGGCAGGCCTAGTCCCAGGGTCGGGTCGAAGCCGCCGTCGCCGGGGCAGTTGGGCGGCGAAGGGGCACGAGGGTCGAGCTTGTGTAAGGCTACGGCGCGCGGGTCCGGCGACTTGTACAGCAGCGAGTCGTAAATGTTGATTCGCTCCAGTGACTCCTTGATGCGGCTCTCCCACTCCGGGTCTCCGTCTGGCTCAACATGAGCACCAGAATGGCTCTCTTCGCCATCGAGCTCGCGCCTTTTGAGGCCGTCGTGGCCGTTGAATGGCCGGATGTAGGTATTGCCCTTGAAGAACTGCAGCTCGGGCTGCTTCGAGTCCGGGTAGTGACCGTCGCTGCTCGGTGAGCACATCTGGCCGTCAACCTCGGCGGGCCACCCGCTCCAGTCAGAGAACTCAATGTCAAACTTCTTGTCCCTGTCCTTCTTGAACTCCGTCACAACCTCGTGGATAGCCTTGTTGATGTTGTTGACAAGCGTGTTAAACTTCTTGCGACGGTCCACGGTGAGGCGCAGCGGGCTCCGGGTCCAGTACTTCCAGGACCAGAACTCGGGCAGCGCCCAGTTTTGCTTGGCCGAATTGGCGCAGTCCTCGTTGTCAGTGTTGAAGAAGGGTGCGTAGCCATTATAGACGACGATGCCCCCTTTCTTCATCTTGGGTTTGAGCGCGTTGAGGATGTCGCGGATGTTGCCCTTGAGGATGCTGTCGATGTTCTCCTGCGCCTTGTTGATGAGCTCTGTGCACTTAGCCTCGCCGTCGTACGGCAACATGACGCACTGGCGGATCATGGCGGCCTTGTGAGCTTATTAGCAGGCGGATTCTATCTTGCACAATGGACATCAAGTTGGCCTACCAAACACAGATCGTTCCCACCAGCCGTCATCATGACGACGTCGAGGTCTCCTTGAAGGCTCTGCGCCTGCTTGTAAATGCCCTCGGAGCGATCGCCGCTGCACGCAGTATACTGAAAGTCCTTCCTGCTTGAGCCTATGGCGCGGTCGACAATTTGCGGCCACGTATATGTGTAACGAGAGCACAACCAGTCGGGCGAGCCAACGGGAGGCAGGCCGGCTCGCTTGCCGGAACCGATGCCTGCGGTGAAGCTGTCGCCGATGGCCGCCCAGCGCTGGACGAAGTCGAGCTTCACGAGGTCATCTGCGCGCTTCGCCAGCAACGGAGAGGCGACCACCGGCGTCGTCTCGTCGCCGGTCTCGTTGGCAAGGCCAATGCTGTTTATCACATACGTGGCCGACAATGCCGGCCACATGGCGGCGGCCAGTAGCCACCATGTCTTTGAGGGCATGGTCAAGATTATTTCTTCAAAGCCTTTTCGCTTCGCCAAGTTCGCTCCTCTCAGAACCCCTTGGTGAATGGACGGGAGAAAAGAGAAACGCAAGAGTAAACTGGTTCAGAGGGCCCTGTCATGGGTACGTCCGATACTCTCATCTCTACATGTAAGCCGTTGTAAGCGGTCGGCGATAGTCCGGACGTCTTGCTCTCCCTCCCAGTCCCGTCCTTAAGATTGCAATCCCACTTTCCGAGTGAATTTCTTGATTGCATAGCTCAGACAGTCCTCACATGTCCTAAACAGGCAGTGACCGAGTTCAAATAGTGCTTACATGTTCCAGATTACGCATATATTAAGAATATAATGCAACCCTCGCACCGTGCGAAGTCTGCGGCGCCCTACTAAGTAAAAGCCGAGAGTGGGGCCGGCCGAGTCCGCTGTGTGGGTCGCGAGACGGAGGCCAAAAGGAGAAATGATGTTGGTCCAAGTATCGGTACGAAAGACTACGCCCCTCGTCAAGATAGCTTGAACGCGTATTGATAAGCCAATTAGCCCAATACCGCGCCCTGTTAACGGTTCCCTGGGTTATTCGCAAAGAAACGGCTCATGTGAACAGGCACACATGCAGGCTGACCAACGTACTGGGCCTAGGTTGAAGCTTGGAGCTCCGTCATGCTACGTGCCGAGGGTCTTGAGCGAGCCGATGTTGCCAGGGCCTTTTTCGCCCTTCTTCTTGTCCTCGCTGATCGTCGCCATACTCTCAGGTTGTTGCAGGCCTGAATCTCTTCGTGACCAAACGCGAGCAACAACATCCAAAGCCTCTAGGCTTGTCCACAAACATGTTGGCAACGACGGTCTTTGTTGCTCTCCAGCTAGGCGCCGGGATCGCCTGGGCGCGAGCGTTCGACATCACGGCCGGCGGCATCCCGGCACGCGCCTTTGTATCATCTCCGTCCCTCGACCTCGTTGCCATTAAGGCCGAAGAGGCACCCGACTACACGTGCTCCAAAACAAAACCATGCAAGCTCGGCTGCTGCGGTCCTCTGTTTGTTAACCCCTCTCAGACTCATATGGATTCACCTTGATCGCTGTCTAACGCACATGTTGTATGCATAGCGACGACAAGGGCAACGGCGTATGCGGCGCCGGGCCTGACTTCTGTTCCCGTGGAAAGTGCACCTCGCAGTGCGGATGGAAGAGCGAGTGTGATCCGGGATGGGGCGCAGAATGGTCTGAAGCAGCAACATGTCCGCTCAACGTCTGCTGCAGCCCCTTTGGCTTCTGTGGCACGACGGAAGACTTCTGCAAGGGCAAACGCGTTGCGAGTCCCGAATGCCCCATCAGCCAGCGTACCTCGGACAAGCGGACCGTGGGATACTACGAGGGCTGGAACCTTCAGCGCCCCTGCGGCACCATGACTCCAGACAATATCCCGCTGGGGTACTATACGCACATCAACTTTGCCTTTGCGCTCGTCCACCCCAAGACCTTCCACGTCGCGCCTATGGACGGCGAGACGGCCAAGCAGTACGATGCCGTCTCTGACCTCAAGGCCCGCCAGCCAGGTCTGCAGGTATGGATTGCCATCGGAGGGTGGGCCATGAACGACCCGGGCCCGTACCGGACGGCCTTTTCGGACATGGCCAAGTCGGACGCCACGCAAGATGCCTTTTTCGAGTCGCTCGTGAGCTTCATGTTTCAGCACAATTTCGATGGCGTCGATATTGACTGGGAGGTGAGTTGCCTGAGGCCATGTCGTTCAATTGGTCATTGAAGCTGACTCCCGTTACCACTGGTAGTATCCAGTAGCCGATGACCGAGGCGGCGTCAAGGAGGACTTTGACAACTACGCACGGATGCTACGACGGCTTCGCGCACGGCTTAACGGCACTGGCAAGAAGTTTGGCATCAGCATTGCTATCGTAGGTGTCCCTATCAGCTGTCTGCAACAATCAACGAGTCCCTTTCGTGCTAACCAGGCGCAGCCAGCCAGCTACTGGTACCTGCGAGGGTTCAACCTCAAGGATCTAGAGCCGTCTTTGGATTGGTTCAATATCATGACCTACGACATTCGTACGCCTTCCCTGCCCCCTTACAGCTATTTACCTTCCTCCTGCTGCCTGTTTCGACACAAGAGCTTACCGTTCCTTTCCAGACGGCACGTGGGACAGCACCGTGCGATCCATCGGCTCCTTTGCCTATGCTCATACAAACCTAACCGAGATCAACATGGGTCTCGAGCTGCTCTGGCGCAATAACGTCAATCCCGAGCGCGTCAACCTCGGCCTTGGCTTTTACGGTAGAAGTACGTCGCGCAACTCCCCCCTATGCTCGCCGCAGACCTCCAGATTCTGACAAACGGGGCGCAGGCTTCACAATGGCCGACCCAAACTGCATGGCCCCGGGCTGCCCGTTCAAAAACGCAACGGGCGCGGGCGCGGGCCGCTGCACTGGCACATCGGGCGTGCTGTCTGCGGCCGAGATCAACGCCATCATTAAAAATGGTGCCAAGCAGACGTTTTTCGAAAAGGAAGCCGTACAAGTCGTTACGTGGGACCGGGACCAGTGGGTGAGCTGGGACGATGCCAAAACACTCAAACTGAAGCAAGACTTTGCAAACCGACGGTGCCTTGGGGGGTGAGTACTCATCTCTTCACATTCATATGGCAATTGATGGCTAACGGCTTTGTGTGCTTGCAGAACCATGGTTTGGGCAATTGATCTGGATGACGGGACGTTGGTCAATGCGCTTGGTAGCAACCTCAACCGGCCCAAGGCGGTTGTGGTTAACTCTACCAGCTATGTCTGTAATTTGGGAACGGGGCATTAGACGCAGAAATACTCATTTCCTGTATATATAAACATGTCAACATATCAGTGAATTATTCAATTTCAGGTGCTTCTAAACTGGGATGGATGTATGTTTGGTTGGAACATGAGACGACAAGCCAGAGAGGTGAAACATGCTTGCTCTCACGTGTATCTGCTCTTGCCCATGATGAAATATTGGATTCTGACTACACTGTTGTAAGCGCATTCGAACACGCAAGTAAAATCGTCACGTAGTCGGATTATATTGCAAGATACACAAGTGAAATGGCTACATTACACAAAGAGGCGCGCCGTGCTATTCATGCCCATAGCAAAACATCTCAGAAAGACAGCCTGCATAGACTCCCGGGATTTGGTAGCCAAGCCTCCTTGCTAACACTTGTCCTTCTTGAACATTTTGGTAAACTTGGGGAAAAACTTGCTCTCCTTGCTATTGGGAAGAACTGGGTTACCCTGAGGGAAGCTACTGTCCTCGTACAGCCTGCGAATACCTTGAACGTCACGGGCCGACGGGTCGTGGTTGGCCTTGATTCTACTGCCATCCCTGCGAGTGAGGACGTTTTGGCGATGGTCGTTGGCGTCCAAGGCCTGGCCGGCGGCTGGCGGTGCGGCATCGCCACTGCCTCCCGCCCCAGAGGGGTAGATCATGATGGACTCCCAGTCGACGTCGTCACTGCCGCGATTGAATCGGCCGATCTCGAGAGTCATCTGCTCGCGGATGGGGAGCCACTCGGCGGCAGAAAAGCCGTGTCTAGCAGCGACATTGCGACTGCGGCACAGGTCCGGAACATCGTTGGGGGCATCTTTGGCCACGCGATTGTAGACCTCCAGATAATCCTTCAGTGCCTTGCAGTTGAATTTGGCTTCGGAAAAAGGTGCGCTTGACATGGGTCCTTCGCCAATGTCTGGAAGCCAAAAATAGATGTTCTGGTGCTCGTGGGTGAGCCCCCAGGCGTGCCCGATCTCGTGCGCGATGTTGGCCGTGATATCGAGCATGCCGATATTCGTCTTATCCGACAGGGTCATAGACGGACCCTTATTTTTATCATCTCTCGCGTCGAGAGATCGCATGCCGAGGGTGGTCTCGAGCCTGCCTTCGGTGTTGTACGAGATGACGAGCATCTTGCTTCGTTGTGGGTTGTTGACGCAGTCCGGTCCTGGCTTCGCCGCCTCGACGTACTTGTAGACGTCGTGGAGAAGGTGGGCGCGCTGCCACTTGCGCGTAGCCTCGAAGAAGTAGTCGGCGAGCCGGTCGCTCGACTCTTGTGTGTTGTAGCAGTAGCTAATGGTCTTGTCAGGCCAGAGCCTGGCTGCGCCGGGGCCTTCCTTGGGAAACATTGCGACATAGCGCTTGATGATGGCCGCGTGGGTCGCGTTATCACTGGCGGCGTAGCCTGAAGCGTCGAGAGCGAGATACTCTACTGGGTGTGGTTCCTGTAGCTTGACGGAACCCTCCCATAGCTGACTGCCCGCATGGACGCCGGAGGCGAGCAGCGTGAAGGTGAGAGAGGGGACGAGCCGTCTCATGGCTAGAGTTGGCTGCTTGTTGATCGAGTTTTGGCTGGAGCCTCCCAAGAGATATCCTCTGGAGTGAGAGAAGAGAGGTAAAGGGTGAAAGGAAGCGGCCCAGTGCAAAGCACCCAGAGCTCAACGTACCTAATGGCAAGCGGGAGCAGCTCGGAGTATTAGCCGTTAGTTGCCAGCATCCATAGTGTCTGAGCGGCACTTGTCTTCCCGACGGAGCACTCAAGCCATGTACAGGTACATATGTAAGATTATGGTGTACAGACAATAGTTCCTTGGGTCTCGGATCCTCAACACTTCATCGGTGAAGAGCTCAAGTCTTCCGTAGTATTCGGAAGCGCATGCGCCCATACAATGGATCTAGTGCAACATTACATGCACGCAGCTGCGCCGTGTGTCGCCGATTTGGGGTACCATCGCAGTCACGCGCACCGGGTCATTCCCAATTGGAGTATTGCCGTAGCTGCAGACAAAATGCAGTCATCATTTGAGATAAGCTTATTTAGGAATACTTCTTAATGAGCATCACTCCAGAGTTGATGGTCCTGCATATCTAGTGTGTCCCCCACACAGCCAATATGCATCAAATAGCGCAAAGAAAGGGGCAAGCGGAGTCAAGAACCGAGATCTCCCCGGACGAGACGACGCGGCTTGCTCGGAGCTGTACAGTGCGAGACGATGACAACCCGGTCAGGCATGCATGCGAGATTGGTCAGACGCATGCAACCTTTGTCGGCATACTCTGTCGCTAGATATGACCATCAGTTTTGTTCGGGGCCGGAGACTTCGTCAAGTGATTGATTCAAGGAGCAGACTATGGTTGGTCGCCGAGCAGACAGCGGCATACTTGGCTTAGGCTGGGGAATATTGAGCGTCTGCCTCTCGCCTCGTTGCGTGTGTCGTCTCTGTGTCTCTCCAGTCTATCAGTCTATCCCGACTCCATGTCTTTCGAGGTTCGTCCCAGCAGCTTGCTGCTGTTTTCCACATTGCTCCCAGACGATAAACTAATCCCGTTGCCCACAGACTACTCAGAGGCTCACATGTACATGACGCCGGGACCATAAGCTAGCAGCAGCAGCAGCAACGGAGCAGCCATGCCTCTATTCTCCAACCTTTTGCTCGCCGTAGTCGGCGCATCCGGCGTCGTACTCGCCCAGGGGACAACGCCGCCTGGTCCCACGCAACCGGGAGTCCCCTCCAACTGCAATCGCTGGCACGTCGTCAAGAAGGGCGACACTTGCGCCACGCTTGAGAGCAAGTACAGCATCAGCCATCCCCAGTTTCTCACCTGGAACCCGGCCGTCTCCAAGGACTGCGTCACAAACTTCTGGCCTGACTACGCCTACTGCGTCGGCGTCGGCGCCGTCATACCCACCAGCACGACCAAGACGACGGCCAAGACGACGACCACAACAACACGCATCACCAGCCCGCCGGGGCCGACATTTACGGGTACACCCGCCAATTGCAACTCGTGGCATCTCGTAAAGGCGGGCGAGGACTGCGGCACACTCGAGAGCAAATACGGCATCAGCCACTCCCAGTTCTTGCAATACAATCCCGCCGTGTCCAAAGACTGCGTCAGCAACTTCTGGCCCAACTACGCCTACTGCGTTGGGCTCGGGCCTCCCATCACAACTACAAGCCAGACCACTACTACAACGTCAACCTCCTCGTTCAACTCGACTTACTCGGTCCGCCATCCTGTCACAAGCTGGGTCATCAGCACTCCCACGGTCGACAACACCACTTGGCCGCCAACAAAGACGCAGGCAGGCCAACCTAGCTTTTGCAATAATTGGCACCTTGTTTCGGGAAACCAAGACTGCCGCGCCATCTGGTACATGTATAGCACATGGATGACCATGGCAGACTTGTACGGTCCCCCTTTTAGGCGTAGAAGTTGTTGATTCCCTAACAGGCAGCTGACTGACGATTTGACGCCACAGCTTCGCATGGAATCCCACCATCGGTACGGACTGCTCCGGTCTGTTCGTCAACTACTACGTCTGCGTCGGGATTCAGCCCCAGACCGGCCTCACCATTGCGCTCCCCACTGCTGCAAACATCACACTGCCACCCTACGTCTCGTGGACTCCCCAGCCTCTGCCACCGGTCAATTCGAGCTTCACGCCCACGCCATCGCAAGGCCCGATGCCCACCAACTGTGTGAACTTTCACAAGGCAGAGCCGGGCAACACATGCGACAACATCCTCGCCGAGCACCGCGAAATCACCCGTGACCAGTTCTTTGGCTGGAACCCCGTTCTCGCCGGCAACTGCAATGGCCTCTGGGCAAACAACTACTATTGTGTCGGTGCCTACTCCGATGGAAATCTTCCGCAGCCGCCGACTGTCAATACCAAGCCGTCACCCGTGCCGCCAGACTCAGCTGCGAACTGTGTGGCTTGGTACAAGACAACCGATGGCGACACGTGCGCTGACATTAGTACCATGTTTGGGTCCTTCACTGATAAGGACTTCAAAGCATGGAATCCGGCCGTTGGAGGCAACTGCTCGGGACTGCGGGTGAGTGGCTGATCTCTGTCGGTGTTCTGTTCCGTGTCATCCAGCTGACCAGCTGCGCAGGTCGGCTACTGGTACTGCGTGGCCGTTCCCGGCACTCCCACAACGAGGACAACGCGCCCGTCTCCCTCAACTGCATCCCCGGATACTTCCACCACGTCTTCGACGAAGGCGCTAAGCACCACGAGCCTGTCGACTTCCACCACTTCCCGGCCCGCGACAACGACCAGCGAGGCCCCCATCTCCACCCCGCAGCCGATCCAGGTGAGTTTGTCTTGCATGGCCTGCTCTCGATATTGCCTCGTTAGTAACACGTAACCGCAGGCCCCAATGACTGCCGGCTGCCGGAGATTTTACTTTGTGAAGCCCGGCGACGGATGCTGGCAGATTTCCCACGACGCTGGCATTACCATCGAGTACGTAACTATAACCATTCCCTTCGAGAGTCCACTGAGCTAACTCCAACCCCCCACAGGGACTTTTATAAATGGAATCCAGGCGCAGCGCCAGATTGCTCCGGCATGTGGGCGAACGTCTACGTATGCGTAGGTATCGCTGGGCCCGCGGCGACCTTCTCTGGCACTCCACCCAAGCCGACATAGCAGTATATATTCGTATGAACGTACATGTATTATAGTTCTCTAATACGTAGGCGCGATCTATCTTTTACAATAACTAGCATCTTGCTCCAGGCACTCAGAGCAAGACGGGAGCGTGGAACCTCAAATCCATGACCATGCCGTCCGGCCGCCAGCTGAAGCTGGTCTCAGGCCCGTACTTGATCCAGACCCCCTTTCCTGTCCGCCCACGCTCGTACTGAGGGTCCGTGAAGGGGTACCATACTTGCATGTCCCAGGTGTTGATATGGCCGATATGGCCGACCTTTCCGGTGGTTCGCGGCTGGTTCGCAACAGTTTCAATGCTAGAAAACAGGCCACTTGGTATCGCAACAGAGAAGTCCTGTAGCGCCAACCGAACACTCGCCGCGACAAGGGGCTCCAAGAGGACGGCTTTGATCTCGTCCATGTTATCTGACGGACAGGGACACCGGGACTCGTACAAGTCTTCCTCGAGTATTAGGTGTAGCTGGCGCAAGCTGGGGAAGGCTCGCGGCAGTAATTCGAGGCTTTTTGCGAACCGCGCTCTATCTTCGTATTGTTGCGGGCCGTCCTGGCTGGAAAAGAGCCTCAAGTCCCATCTCATTTGCAGTGAAGTAACCAGTCGTATGCCCTGGCCGGTGAGCCTAGGTGCACTGGGCACCAGACCTTGTCGAAGGAGCCCGTCTATCAGCGGCTGGCTCTCTATGAAGATGGTATTTTTGGAATATAGAATAGCTGCACCCTCGTTGTACCTATTTTTGCGATTAGTTTCCTCCGCGTAGTAGCGCTGCTCAAAAGAATAATACATACGCTTGCTTGCACGACAACAGAAAGCCCACAACGCCGAGGAAGCACTTATCGGGGACAAACCCCGTGAAGGGCCGCCCGGGGCAATAGGCATCACCGCTGAGGCATCCATCCCTACACGGCGGAGAGTCGTAGCCGGGCTGGTTGCGGTGGCAGCGGCAGCTATACCACCTCCAGGCGCACTCAGAGCTGCGCGGCTCGGGCTCTTGCGGCGGAGGGGTGCCCCATTCGGTCAAGAGCGGAGGGTATCCCCCGTGCGATGGTTCGCGGCCTCCGCTGGTCTCGAAGGTGTGTAGCGGAGGCCGAAAGCGCAGGTCCATGTGAACCGTACCATCGCCAAACGCCTCGAGCAGGATCCGCTGGCGGAGTTCGGGGGGCAATTGGAACAAGGCGGCGTTGGGCTGCGTCGGCGATGCTGAAGGGGGTGTTTCTATTTCCTGCCAAGCGGGGAGAGAGGGGAGAGGTGGCACCGGTGGCGATGCATTGGCCACCTCCGTTTGCCTGTGCTTGTGAATCCATTTTCGAAGGCGACGCATGGGATGGGTGGCTCGCGTGTCAGACGCTTTTGCTGAATACGGAGACATAAACGATGAGCAGATTATGGCGGGGTGACCAGCTCTTATAGCCGATCCCATGTAGTGTAAGCCCGTTAAATGGTGGTTGGTTGGTTGGGTTACATGTACTCCCTCCCTTGGGTCATACTCACTCACCTCGAACGAGACGCGAGGAAAGCACAAGTAAACATTCACATGATCCCTGCTGAAAATAACGAAATCTAGAAGGGAATGTTATGCTTCACAATTCCTCGCAGTCTTCGGTTTCATACAAAGTACCTCATATATGGACTGAACTATCGGCCGCGGACATCCTCATTCCACCGGACTTCTTGATCTAAACAAAATAAATCTGCCAACTTCACATCTTTTTGGATTTCAGACTTTTCCCCTTCGTCACTTTTTGTGGCTTTACAAGTTTCTTCTTCGTCGCATCTGTCTCCGTGTCCCTGCCCGTCCACAAGGCCCTGCCTCCCTCATGTCGAACTCCTCAGCTGGACAGACACACAGCTTACCTGAATACTTCAAGCACAACACCACACCCCCTTTCTCATTCGGAAGGGTAATCTTCCCCTGTTCGGTTGGGACGGCGGAGGCTTGTTGCATCTGCATCCGTCGCATCATTTCAGCAGCCTCGAAAGCATACTTGCATTTCACCCTCGGTGCCCCGCCGTAGCGATACGTGACGAATGGGAATGACACGCAAGCCAATGTCAGAAAGGCCGGTACAGAGGTCGCCCAATGGATTCCGAGATTTTTATACATCTAGGTGGTGAACAAGGGAAACACTGCCCCCACGATCGAGCGGAAGATGGCGGCAGCTGCAAGAACGGATGCTGCGGTATGGTAGAGTATGCCGAAGACGTGAACGTGATGCCGAAGACAGACAAGATCACAATGGTCGTGATGAACTACTTCCTGGGCTGAGACCAGTTCATGGGGTTGTCGGGATCGTCTTTTCGGAAATATATCACGAAAGGGTCTTCCTCAGTGCCTTAGCCATCGTAGATGTGAGGTTTCTCGACCTCGCCAGGATTGGCTGCTGTCTTCAGGGCTTGTTGAGACATACTTCTGACGACTTGGAGCGGACAAAGATTTGTTGTGCAAAGAAACAGAAGAGATTACATTTCCAGTTCGTAGATTCCCATGGCCCATCTAATACTGATGCCAGTTCGGTAGAACGCATCTTGTAAGTGGCTATTAGAGGACGGAATTGCATGTCATTGGCTACCAGCTCGAAGTCTTGTGGCTAATCGATTATCGTCAAATCAATTGCACAGTGGGGTCCAGATCGATCAGGCGGAACACAGCATGATTAGCTCATAATGATCTTCACCTCTCGGTCCGGGCCGTCCAGACAACTTTGGTTCCAATAACTACATATGACCGTAGTATCGTACGTTTGTCTCCTTGAAGCTTATGATAGTGGAAACTCGCGGGAATCTTGGTAGAGGTGTTACCATGAGTACGACTCTTCAACATGAGGGACATAAAGACGGACCATTGAAGCCATTACGCAGGCAGCGATTGAGAATCGCAGCCGCTTGTCAAGCTTGTCGGTTGAGGAAGGTGAAATGCGACGGCAGTCGCCCGGGTATCCTTGGCTCCATTCCAAACGCCCTTCTCACTTTCATGAGACTGATATATGCCATATCGACAGCATGTGCCAGATACAGTGGAACGACATTCGCGAATAGCCGGGATTCCGTCACTGTAGAACGACAGGCAGTTGAAACAACAGGTTTGGGCTAGCTGTGTTGCCCTAGACCGGTAAGCTATATGGTAGACAGAAACGAGCAAGTATTGCCTTGCAGTTACCGCTGACTTAGCTGCGTTTCCTGGTCACTCGGCAGGACATCGGCGCCATCCCTGATCCCATTGCTGGAAATGTCCTCAAGCAGCAGCTACCAACAGGGCGGTAGGCACGCCAAGCATCCTACACGGGGATTGGTTATGGAGCTTCACGAAATTGGCAATTAAATTCAGTTAGCACAGACACAGACTCAGAATAGTCTCGCTGCCAGGTTGGGACTGCCACGTCTGTATCAACAAGACGAATACCACGCCGCGGCGGTGCAAGGGACGCCTGCCTCAGCAAAGGAAGAATGGCCTTTCAAGCGACTGGAAGTTGCAAAAACTTGCAAATGTTGTCGACAGGACGTCTAGAGCAGAACGATATTTGCTTCATCTTCGGTAAGGGAGCCCGAATCCATTCACTCTTCTTCATCATCCCATAGGTCTATTCAGAGAAGGAGGGAAAACAGACTGGACCCTACCCTTTCGTATCACCTTGATTCTTGGGTTGCTGACGCCGGTGTACTAGTCTTCTTCACTCTCGAATCTTTCTGTACAAGCCCATGCTCGCACGCTTCTACTCGATGAAATCCCACACGGCAAAAGTTCCGGCAGCATCTGACGCCCCTAGCCTAAGTGACCGGCTTCTCAACGAAGGTGCCGGGATGTGTGTCGAGGCAGCGCAAAAGGTCACATGGTTGATTAGCGAGACACTTGAGCCAGACGAGCCCATGGGTCTCCTGCCGTGGTGATACCGAATCTACTATTTACACATCACAGGGATCAACTTTCTGGCCGCCATGTTCATATCGGACCTGTTCACGGGGTCGGTGTCGCAATCTTGACACAACGTCATGTCGGCCCTCCGCGCGCATGAGCACTTGAGCCCATATGTCCAACAGTGCATCCGGACATTCGAAACGCTCTGGTCGAGGATCCTGGAGACGCGACTTCGAAATCCGGATGCCAATGGGGATGTGCCGCTCGATGGGGGGGGCCTCTGGCTTGTCCTTTGTCCGATTTTGGTAGCTTTCTCTTCAGCACGGAGGATATCATTTGAGGCCCGTTGGGCAGTGCAAGTACCTCACATCAGCAAATCCATAGAGTGAGGGCTCGGCGGGCGAGGGGATAAAAATGAACCGAACAGATGAGATTCCGGGTTGCATGTAGATGTGTATCGATTTCATCATCCCGAGGTTTCTGTTGTTGACCAACGTTGACATAGGGGACTATGTGCCGAGGCCATCCGGTTGCGTGACGGCGTGCATGACTCCTGGGTGTTTCGTCACCAACACAATACCGGACTTGCCGAGGCAGCACCCACGGCAACCCCAGCGCGACCGGTGAGAGCGATTCACCCCTCACCTCAGCTGCTCCGCCAAACGTCGGCTCAGAAAAGGCGGTGATTGCGTGTCTCCGTGCGTACGACGCCGTGGCGAAGGCGAGTGACGACGCAAGTTGCCTGCGCTCCGTACCGATCCCGAAACGCCACCAAACGTCCCGCCAACAGCCGTACCACTATAGCCGATTTGGCCCCCCCCCC